>WYDI02019424.1:0-59501 GCA_009867235.2 Psittacus erithacus | reverse complement strand
CCCACACCCCCCACGCCCCCCAAAAAAAACCCCCGACTTCAAAGGGAATTTGATCTGATTTAGAACAGGAGAATGCTGCTGTCAACTATTTGTCCAAGAATAGGCATACTGCCTAACAAGGACGCTCTACTATCTGGTTTAAAACCTCCTGTCAATGGATTAAACAACATTTAGTAAGCATGTCTGTGTATAGTGCAATAGCACATGTATTTAGGGCATGAGTAAAATAATTTAATCCCCATTTCATTATGTTGGTAGCGTAATTATTTCACTACAGTAATAAAACAAACAAAAAAGGCCTGGCTCTTTACCTCTCCTGTCATGTTGCATTGGGTCACTTTGTGTCACATGGTGTGATATAATGTAGCTCAATGCAAGAAGACACATGTCCCTTCTCATTGGGAATTTAAAGAAACGGAGCTTACTTTTCCCCTGTGGAAAACTATACAGGTCAGGTGCCCAAGACTAGCTATGGGAAGTTAGATATCATCTCAGTTTCAGTATCTACATATTTCAAATCTTACAACACTTTGAAAGGAAACATGTTAGATGCCACAATTTAGCCATAATACAGTACTTAGTAAAGATAACATAAAAGGAATATCATTCCACAGCTTATGTTCCTTGGCAAGGTGTGCACAAGGAGCATATTGTCAAAATGAATTTTAAACAATGCTTTTAAGATTGCTTTTTGAAATATTCACTATAAAGCATGAAAGCCCTCAAAGAAACCTAATGCTGCTAAAAGCATGTGAGTATAGAATCAAGGGAACTGAACTGATTAATGATGAAGACAAAAGGCTTTTTTGTCACAAAGCAGTGAAACAGTTAAGCACAGAGAATACAGATAAGAAAAATGTGCAGCACCTGGGGCCAAGTTCCCCTCTCAGTTACACTTGTGTAACTGTGGAGTAATTCTATTTCAATTAATAGAGTTAATATGATGAGCCATGTAATGAGCATGATTTATACATAACAGTTGACCCAGCTCTGATACAAACTCTGTAATGGGTGCAAAGGAAATGTGCATCATCCTCAGTCCCATTTTACAGGTAGAAACAGAAGAAAGGACTTAAAGTCTTTTGGTATGTCACTGCCAAGCTGGGATCAGGGAAACAAGACAAACTCCAGTCCAGCTCCTTCTCCACTTGGTTGCAACAGATGTAAAAGAAGGCTATAATGGAGGCCAAGTGAAATATTACATATATAGAAGGTTATTTTTCTAACATTTCTAACATGTTGCAATCTCACTCCTGAAGCAAAGATGTGTAACTTAATAGAGCACTGGGGCACTTAGCATCAGGATAGTAACTTCAGTGTCATTAACATGTCTGTATATTTGAGTGCTGCTGTTTACAGGATAAAATAGAAGAAAAATTAGAAGCCTGAGAAGCACATTCAGAAGAGATGCAGGAAGTAAGTTTTTCCTACTATTAAAAAAGCAAAAGGATGTGTGGAATGAACTGTGACATAATGATGATACAAAAGCAGTGGGATCATTGCAATTTGAATCAGATGTTAAATTACAGAAAATAATAATATTCAGGGAGTTCTGCTTAGTTAAAACCTCATGTCAAGGTGTTTTGCACCTGCTTAGTTGCTTTCCCAGGACAACTCAAAGGCTACACTTTGCAGAGTTTCGGAACAAGCAAGTTTTGCACTACAGATCCAATTCCATGACTGTCCTTTTGCTTTGAACAAGCCAAGAAAGAGGACTTCTTACATTTGGAGTTCTTACAGTTCACCTAATTTATATCATATTCACCATTTTTGCGCATTTTTGATAGAATAAAATGCAAAGGGGATGTGTTTTTTATCTTCTGCTTCCAAGCTCTTGTTGGTTACACAGCCCCAGTCAGCAGTTACCACCAAGAAATAACTTCAGCCTGCACCTGTACTCTGCTCTTAAAAAATCCATCACATCTTATGTGATACAACCAAAAATTGATATTACAGTAAAATCAGTAATTTCAAAAGAAAAATTGTGTTTACTTCTCTCATTTCACTGCATTTTCTGAAATAACAGTAACTTAGAAGATATTTTTGGAGTGTTTATCTGTTTTTCTATCAGTTTGGGAAAACATGGTTTACTTCTCTAAATGTCTTGAAGAAAAAAAAAGTAAGAGGAATTCATTGGTGTACAAATAGGCAAGAATAATATTTTGCTTTTTCAAAGATACATAACATGGTAAGAGACCATAGGTAGCACTGGACTGAAGAGTGCTCAAACCAACCCCACACCACAGCATCTGATATTCCCTTGAGGGAAAGAATCACATTTTAAGGGAACCATTAACTAGTTAGGCAGAAGAGCGGGGTTAGTCCTGAATTGCCCGTCATAGCCTTTCCAGAAGGCACTCATGCTTTGGTGTCTCCAGATGAGGGTGGTAACTCTGGCCAGACATCTTACAGGGTGAGTACAGAGTTTCTGGTCCTTCCTCAAGCTCTCACATCAAGCAGTGACACCCCATAGCACCAGATCCTTGAGAAAAGCCAGAGCTGGCATCTCTTGTCTCCACAGCTACTGCCATCATAAAAGACAAAAAGGGCTGTTAAAAGGCAGGCACAGATGAAAAGAAAAAACAAAAGAAGTGGAACATGGTTTTTAGATGGTAAATTAAATAATATTTTCACAACCAAGTTTTCTTTCTTTCCCCTCAAGATAGACATTACAACAGAGAGAATGCTGCATCTGAAGGGGAAAAAAAAAAAAAAAAGCTTTAATTTTTTACTCTTTTTTATTTTGCCTTATCAGCTTAAAAGTATTTTTTAAAGTATTTGCACCATGCTTTCTATGAAACTCAAAGGGATTTGCAGGGCTTTGAAGAATGCACTGATCTTGTCACACACCCCCCAAACTGTAGACAGCTGTATTAATGGCAACACAGATTCTTTCACTGGATGTTAGGAAAACAACAGGGAGATATTCATAGAGAAGGTGCTAAACTTCCAAGCAATAAATTCAGCCAGGAAAGTATTTCAGTGTTAAGCATTGCTTGAAAAGATTGTATTTTTGAGGGATGGATGATGGAAACGTCAACATTTTGGAGCCAGCAGCTCTTCTAGGTAGAATATCCACAGTTTTTCGGGGTTAGGAGGAAGAGACTTAAAAAAAGAGAAAAAAAAAAAAAAAAAGCCAAGCTATTTGTCTTGGTTTCGTCTTGTGTAGCATCAGCTGCTCTGCTTGTAATCTCTAGTACTGCTCTGCCCCCTTGCGCTGCTGCAACTGCAGAGCAGCCGCCCGAGCCTTTGTGCAGGAGCCGCACTCTGAAACCTCCCCCCGTCACTTCTCACTTTTCTGGCAAGTTCAAGGTCAGTGCCTGGCTATTTTCAGCTCATCTCTTCTTGATCCATGCAGAGAAATGACAAGGTAACGTGATTTGAGGTCAGCTGTATTACAGGAACCGTTACATAAACGGAGAAAGTGGAAATCAATCCTAGCTGACAGTGTCTTCAGGATAATCAGCGCTCACTCCATGCCGCTGTCAGCTCTCCTGCATCAAACACCATGTTACTTCTGTCAGATCCCTTTAACTAAACCATATTCTCACTTTTGGCAAAGTAAATAAATATTTCACTTGGGCTTGCATTTAATTCATTTTTTGGAGAACTTTAGCACTTTGAACTTGCAAAGAGTCCACATTTATATGAGAAAAAACATCTTAGCCCGTCATGTCCATTACTGCCTGCAAAGGGCGTTGGCAGAGATACAGGCGAGTCTTACGAAATATCCCATTCTTCATGTTTTGTGCTTGATTTCTTTATGCAGACGACCATTTTCCAGTTCTCTGTTATCGAGTAGACATCGGCTTCCCAAAGTGCTTACATAACCCATGGTCTCTCTCACCCCAATCACATCAGGGGTTTTTCCTCTAACGTTTTAGGACACCTTCCTCAATTTGTTTGATTATTATTACTTTATCTGAACCATTTCCTCCCCTAACTAGACATCTTCCCTAACGCAGAATTATAAACATATCATTTCACAAGATGTGCCGCGTTACCCACATCTTGATGACAGCACATGGTATGTCAGTTTAGGGAAAGAACAGCAATTCTATCCCACCCACCTTGTGCTCCCACGAAACGGCCAAGCCCGCAGTACTCCGCTGAAGAACAATTTACCATAATATTAGTTGTCAGTAAATTCAAAGACGGAACTCCTAAAGCCATAAAATGGATTAGAAGCAATTTAAAAAAGAATTAACAAACTAGAGTAAGAGTATACTGTCAACAAACAAATGCTTCATCATAGCACTGTAATTTGGAATTTTAATTACCCCTCTGCTTCTGTAACAAAACAATGTCTGAACTGGCAGCCATTTGAATCTCTCACAGGTCATTGAGCATTCTAGTTAATTACTCTATGAATAGCCTGTTTTTCTCCCCTCTGGAAACACGTTTCTAATGGCAGTCAAGGTCTGACAAATGTGTCATCTACATAATTAGCTAGGAAGCAACACAAAACATTAAACATGCTTTGTGCCGACAACTATCAAAACATTTCATTTGTTGTCAATTATTCATTACTTTGTAGGTTCTGAAGGGGTTGTTATTATGAAAATAAGTCCAGATGCTAACAAGGTTAGATTTTTTATTCAAATTAATAATCAGAGGACTAACTTTAAAAAATATGTCCAGTGTACATTTATGGCAGCATTCAATCAGTACTAAATTATAAACGAATTTAGTTAAGTTCAAGTTAAAATAGCCATGGCAGACCACATACACTAATTTGTAGAGTTGCATTTCTCTTTGAAGTTTTAGGATCTAAGCTGAAGTAGCAAACTTTCAGAACGTTTGGCAAGACAAATTTGTGCTTGGTAAATAAAGATTTTCACAGCGTGAGATAACGTAAGATTGAAAAAAAAAAAAAAAAAAGGAGGTTTTTGAACCTTTTTCCTACCCTTCTGTCACGCTGTATTAAAGTCAAAATCAGCAATTCCAACTCACGTAATATCGAGTCTGAACTTGAGTCTGGTTTAACAAGGAAGCCAAACCAGTTACGTTCACTACCCCCTTAATAGAGCTGAAATAAATTTATCCTCACTTTTAAGAAGAAATAGGTGCAGATTGCTGCCTATCAAGCTTCACAGCTGAAATGGCACAGTGAAAATGTTTGGAGGAGAAATAAATAGGGAGTTTAACAATAAAATTAACTTTTTTTTAGCCAGGATTATTTCAGCTGAAGTGCTATAATTCAAAGATACTATAAAGAATAACTTCTCAAAGTGCATATAAAAGGAAAAAAATTAAAAAATCAGAAAAGGTCTAGTTCTGAGCCTGAAAATACTTCTGCAAACAAAATGCCAATCCTGAAAATGGGTTGGAAGGCAACTTGCATTGCTTTATTGAGTAAAATTACTTATTGAATGTAAATTAAATCCTGAAACATTCTAATGCATAAGTATTCTACTTCCAGCTTCTAAGTCAAAGGACTTTAAGGTATGCAGAGCATACATGAAAATATAGGGGCACATCTGGGAGTGCTGCCAGTGGAAGGTGAGGGCCTCTGCCCCAGAGGAAGAGCAGCTTCTCAGGTGGGGATCAAGGGACTCCTGTGCTGAAATAACTAAAAAACTGGAGTCAAGAGCCAAACTAGTCTGTCTGCAAGCGCAAAACACACCAGAGAGCAGATCCAGGTTTTGAAAGTGCAAAGCCAGTTTGAATATAGTAAGAGCATATATGACACACTTCATTTCTCGTTTTCCTGCACTAAAAAGGAAAATGACCAATGCTACTCAACAAATAATTTTTATTTTTCACAATGTTCATGTTCAAGAAGTGAAACTGGACTGTTTTTGTGGACTCTCTGCTTTCATACCTACCCTGAAATATTTAAAGTGGAAAAAGGCGTAAGCTTACATTTATTAACAATTATTTGTCATGGGAAATTCATATTTTTCTATATCTATCCCAGTGCTATTATATGGTTTATGTAACACCTTGAAGGGAACATAGCTATTTCCTTAAAGTGATAAATGTAGATGCTGCTATAATGGACTAGTGAATGATGATAAATTTGCAGAGTATAATGCCTGAGCAGTTACTATTGGAACACAATAAAGAGAATATTCCACTTAGATGTACACAACTATTACAGGAAAAGGTCTTCTGCTTTGAAGAAGTATTTTGTTAAGATTTGTTTTATCCTCCAGAAAAAAAAGTAAACTGGGGTAAAAAAAATGAATCCTCCAAAACTTTCCCTAAATAAACTATACTGCAAAAGAAGCTCTGATGATCTCTCAAAGCTGGAAATAATTCATTTTCAGCTAAAACTATCCATAGCAATGAAACTGAAAATACACTAAGAGAGGGCTGGAGACTGTCTTGTAATTAACATTAAACAGATAACATATTTACGAGGAAGTCAAAATATTTTGGAAGCTGATAATCCTGTAAGCCTTAACGTGGTATAAAAATAACAAATAAATGCAAAGTGCTACAGTTACACATGCCTGCCTGATCAATGGTTTTCACATATTGATCTATAAATGGAGTTGACAGTCTGTGTTGGCTGCACATTTTCCAAGCAGCTCTATTTTTGTACAAAACCAATACGGGCAATTACCTTTGTTTGAGATGCCAAGTCTTATCAATTCAATGTGATTTAGTGTCATTTTAATTAAATATCAGGATCTACTTCAGGACAATCTATAAAAACAAAGCCTCAAACTTAACTATAAGCTTGATTTGAAGTAAACATGTACAAGCCCTGCAATTTCAAAATATGGCTCAAAAACTCTGCTAAACAGAAGGCTTATATTTTTAGCCATTTTATTTCTGTCTTTTTGGCTAGCCATAACTTTGGCAAGTGTTCTATGATCACAAGAGTAAAAAACAAGAGAAGATTGCTTCCTGTTTCCTTGATAGTGTATTAGAGAGATAAATAAACCTACCCGTTTGTTTAACCTAATCAGAAAAAAGCTCTAATACATTAACATTTTGGAATGTCTAAATAGGTTCTAATTCTTAATATAGACACCAATAAAAAAAGATATTTCATTGTTTGAAGTTGTTCTGAATGAAGCAAAATGCACTTTCGTGGGTTTTAACAGATGAAAATAGCACATATTCATTTACATTGCTAGTTCAGACACTAACATTAAGCACAGAAAGAGCCCTCGCTTGCTAGTCTGTGTCCAGCTTAGTGATTTGTGCTGTTTAAACTCTACATTAGTATCAATTTCAGCCTTTGCACAAAGCTGAAGCATTTCCATCGAAATAAATAACATAACCCCCCAAGAATCTACATTTAGCTCTTGCATCAGTTAGCTTATGCATTCCACATTTGCATCTTTGCTATTATAAAATGCGTAAGTGCATGTGGACCTACTGATGTATGATGCATCTCCTTCTTTGTCACCTTATAGAAAATAATCTGTCCACTTTCAAAACTATAGCCCCAGGTGTGCTTACAAGCACCACAGCAAATGCCTGAGAATACAAAAATATCCTTTAGAGAAAATTATGTATTTTGTTCTCTATAAATCACCACTCATCCTTCTAGTTTTGTGCCTGGTTTTTGCCCTTTCTTGTCCAGAGTGATTTTTTTTTCCCAAAAATATATTTTAGAAATGTATTTTTTCTACTGATATTTCAAAGTGTGCCAGATGCTGATTGCCTTAATCCACTGAAATCAGTAGGTTTTGCATAAGTTGAGTAAAAAGGATTTGACCCACATATTAATAGAACATAATTCATATGCCAAAATATGGGTGGCAAAAGAGTAATATGGCATACCTTTTTCAGCTATTTCTTGGTTTTTTAAAGAAAAATCTCTCCAATGATAGGACAAAAATATTCAGTCAATGCAAAATAGAAAACAAACATAATCAGTGGATACCTTGTAGATTATATCCGTCACTGAAACAGAGGCAGACTGTTGCAAACAGTAAATTTACAAATAGAAATATCGCGATAAATCCTTTTTATTTTCTAGCACAAAATAAATTAGCTCTAGAGATCTGTGTGCCTTTAAATGCAAAATTGAAGACTGTGTGTATGAGTGCCCCAGAAAAGAACGGAATGAATTTTAAAACAAGATTACTAAATGTACATGTATACATATATATGAGCGTGTGTGTGCATATCTGTTGGACCCTGCTTTTTCAAGACACTTGGACAGAGCACTTTCTTCCATTACTTTCCCCAAAATCCTTCATGAGTCACATGCACAGATTCAGATATGTCAGCATGCAATTGCTGCAAGCCGCTGATATTTCACTGGTCTTTTTACTTGAACCTCACTGCATTTAAAGCACATATTTAAAAATGTTTGGATCCTTAGGAATTTTGCTTTTAGTTTGGGCATTAGCAAACAACTTTAAGAAGCTTATTTAAGTAAATACGCCAGAACACTTTCAGTCTGTCAATATCTAGCCAGAATATCCTACATGGCAAAAAGAGATGAAAAGAATCGAAATAGAAAGGAAATTAGTAGCATGGCAAGCTTTCAATCCATTATGTTGGAGCTAAGTTTGCTTGCTAAAATGACATATACTCAGTAAAAGTCCACTTTTATATAATTAGCTACTAAACAAATGCAACATAAAGCAACTTTTCAGCTCTCAGCCAATGAATATACATTGTACCTGCAATGGTTATTGGGATGCGGTAGTGAATATTTATGTCTAATTTAACTTTTTAGAGCCCTTGCTCTGTAACAGTCCAGCATACTATCCCCAAAACTAAAGTTATGTAACAAGGTAATATCAACAATGAGAAACTGCAGGATAAAATCCTGCCCAAAAGTGGAAAATGCTAATTTTGTCTCATTTAGCAGCTGGATACAGAAATGCTCATTAGTTTTAAGAGGGTTAATCCTTTTAACTTTTGCATATTGATATGCCAATTATGCCTAATTGTACAAGAGGCATCAGTCAAGGTAATAGTGCATAAACACATGAAAGTTATTAAGTACATCCCAACATGTAATAAAGTAGGTGTTAATTGGTAGCTGAGTTCTGCAGGCTATTGAGGTGGATAATTCATTGAGAGATGGATCACTTGTAATTTCTCTACATAATTCCTTTTGCAGTCTCATGCTGTGATGTTTTCATGCTTGTCAAAAACGACTGCAGCCTAGTGCCTTTTGTTAAACACAGCCAATAAAATATGTTAGGCATCATTAAATATACTTAACTTTTAAACTTTTTCAAAGGTACAGTTCTTCCTGATAATACATTATAGCATTCCCAGTAAATTACTATAAGCATTGTTTCAGGTTTGTAATGGAGGAACATTTCACATCAGATAAAAAGGAAGAGACACATACAGTGTGTCTGAGGCAAACAGTATCGTTTAAATGGAAGGTATTTGAGTATCTTTTCAGCTGCTAAGATCTAAAGAGATTTTTCTTTCCAGAAATACAAAGTGAAATTAGTCAAGCTATATCACTATATCAGAGAAATTAATGACTAAAATAATGTATTGCTAAATAAATCTGAATTTTGAGTTTGACCTTTGAGTAAAAAGGAAAAAAAAAATACAGCTGTTATTGCAAGCTTTCTCCATTTAATAACTTTTTAGAAGCTGAATATTTCATAGGAATCCATTACATCAAGAAAACAAAAAATTAATGGTTGGCATGGTTGTGGGAAGTGACTGAGACCTGGGACTCTGTCCCCAACGAACAGAGTTTTCTCCCTCATTTGCATTCTCTGAGAGCAAAATGTATCCGGAATCCAAAAAGTGGCTAACATTGCATAAATAATTTTGTAACATCATATGGCCTCAGCTGCAAGTTGCCACCATTATGAAAGAAAATTAACCAGGGGAGACTCATATCAATCAGTTTGTTTAGTAGCTCCAAAGGAGTATAGGGGCAGGGACGCAACTGGCAATAGAGTTCATCACTAACTAATTTCAGAAAAAAAAAAAAAAAAAAGAAAGGTAATGGATAAAAAATGAGTCAACTCTTTCAACTCTGTCAACTCTCACAATAACAAAGTAACTTCAATGTCTGACTTACAAAGTTGGCTTTTATTTGCAGAGTTGCAATTTCCATTTTTTTTATTTTGTCAGCTTTTAAATTTTGCCTTTTGAGAAATTGTGACATGCATCTGTAAGTACTGTGCTCTACAGCAGCCATATTTAAGAACTGTAACGCTTGAGAGTTGAAATGCTGAGTAGATGCTATGATCATGGCCACCAAAGCCAAATTCTTTCTTTCACTGAAGGAAAATTGTTATTCCTGTGCCTAGCCATACTCCTAAAAATGTGTTAGTGTCATTAAATCCCTCCTTGCAAGGGATAATCACAAAACTAGTATCTTAGCCATGAATAAGATAATTCTGTAGTTTTTAAAACATCAGAAGACTCAGAAATTGTTAGGAGTATTTTACTTACAGGCTCAGGGACTTTCGCATTCTCTGACAAAATCATAGATTTGCTTTGGCTCAGTCTATCATGGTGACTGTTGGCATTTTTGATCCTCATTTGAACAGTCCCCGTACTGTGGTGGGAAGGATTAGGCTTTTCAGAGGCTGTATCAGAAGCTGTAGACCTTTCCATGGTTACTGGATTGACCTGAAGAACATAAAATAAGAGCATTAATCTAGGAATCCTCTATGCAAAAATGTATCAATGCCAGTTACATGTCACTGTAGTCAGGAGAAGTTGAGTTATCTTGCTGGCAAGATCTTGATCTTCTTCGAACACCGGGATAACTATCAGCTGTGTCAGCCTGTAGTTTTATTATTGCCCTTATCATTCACCCATCCAAACTGCCTTGGAAGAGTTAGTTTATGTAAAAGATTATCCTTATCTCAAAAGCCATTCTCGTCTACGGTGTAATCTCCCTGCAAGCCTCTGTCACATCCAGCTGGCAGCCACTACATTTTGTCTTTGGCCCTGCTCACACTACACATTTTCAATCTTGCAAAGGAAAACTACATGCTGTGAAGTCAACTAACATAAGTTACCTCCACAGTTCAACACATGCATGTTACAAGCGCATTGCAGGACCATGCTGAAACCCTGCTAGTGTCCTAGATTCAAACACAGATCAAATAAAATTTCCCTTATTTTTTACATTCTGCCACCAACAGAGATGGGATTTTTATTTCTTTTATTCATTTTTAAAAATTTGGAAATTAAGAAATGACTGATCACATCAGCTCTCAAGCCCTGGGAAGAATAGGGGGAAACTCATAGGGAATGATCACCTTCTCTAGCAGAGCTGCTGTTCAACCTCCTGTGTCAGCTTTAGTGCAACTCGATAAACTGCATTCTAACTATTTAAATTCCCAAAATGCTTTTCATCAGAAGGAGTTGCTTCATTGTTCTTGTACAAAACATCGGGACAGTAATGTACAGCACTTTCTCTACTTTCCTCGCTTCCTTCCCCAGTTCATCCTGGCACTACTATATGTAAGTTGCTGGAGAAGTAATATGGTAAAAGTCACAAGAAAATTTGCTATTTGTATTGCTGTATAACCATATGAGAAGATGGGTGAGGAAGAGATGCTATATAAGCTGGTTTCTCAATTATGGAGCCAGAGCAATGGAAGTCCATTTAAATGCAGTTATAATATAAACTGCTGAAAATCAGCATTTTCCAAATGGGTTTGAAGATCACAACTTTTTCTAGCAGCATCTCGCCATCCTCTGAAGACTCTAAAAGATGAAATTCTCTGATTTTAAGAATGTCAATTTCTATTAAGGCATCAGAGCACAGGAAGATATGATACCAGTGTGAGAGAAGGAGATGCGGAGCACTACTGCATGTCTCTGGGCACTACCATAGCGTTATGCTGGTGGAAGGACTCAGCCTTCCTGCCTTCACCCTCTCATGGCTGTGATAAATTAATTCCTCACAGAAAAGTGCCTCAGATATGGAGAATGATAATGAGAAGTCATGTAGTCACAAAATGGTTGAAGCCGGAACAGACATCTGAAAGTCATCTGATCCAAGTCCCCTGCTCAAGCAGGACCACCTACAGATGGTTGCCCAGGGCCATGTCCAGAATGCTTTTGAATATCTTCAGGGGGATTTGAACTTATACAGCTAAATATATGGAAATACAAGGAAACATAGCACTCTTGAAGAGAGAAATGCAAAGTGCTTCGGTATTAGCCATTACTCACTCAATATTATGAGCTGTGATAGAAACACTGATTTTAACAAAAGCAACAGTAAAGCTTATGATCATGGCTGCCTCCTACATTGAATTAGTTACTCAAGGTTCCTTACAGAAATTAAATCACAGAAAAAAGAGGAAAAAAGAAAGGCTGATTAGGTTATTTATATATGTGTCTTGATGCTCAGGATTATGCATGTGTGTTTTTGCTGTGAGTTGGTATATGACACCAGGGAAAACTCTTTAGGTGGACCTTTGGTAGCCAACGCTGAGTGTTCTCCCTCCCCAAGATGCTTTTTACCACCTCCCAGAGCAGTCGCTGCTCAAACCCATGTCACAGGGACACTTTGCCATTTTGGCAGTAAAGTCTGCAGCAGCTCCAAATAGGAAATGATTTTTTCCTCCTTCTAAACCTGGAGAGTTAACCCATTTTATGTTGGTATCAAATCAAAATTGCTTCTCAACAGATTTTCAGTAGGCTCCAGGCTGGAGAGCTGATCAGACTTGAGAGACAAGAATGACACTAGCTCTGTCACCAGTCCAATGTTTGGCTGGAGCACATCTCTCAGATTTTCTTCTGAAATCTCCCACCTATAAGACTCTGACATATCTCTTCTTGGGAGCATTATGAGCTTTAATTAGGTAGTCTCTGCCTGGTGTTATCAGCACATGAAGTGCTGTAACAAATTTTAATAGTACAACAAAGTCATGCCCTGGATCTCAAATAGGAGCACAGTCAGTAAACGACAAGTCTGCAAAGACTTCTGAAAACGTTTATTCTAGTCTTGTTGAACCTTGGTTAGTTTTCCCTAAACCTGGAACTAATTCACACACATCAGAGTATAACAAGGAGACTGAGGCACCCAAGTTACAGGAACTACCATAAAAGATAAAACCCCAAATCTCAACATTTTCACCATCAGATTTTATTTGTCTTAGTGTAGGGCATGGTGAGATCCTACAAAATATTGCAGGACATGAAGGAAAGGTACAAGCTACAGAAGTTTCTCCCTCAGGATTTCCAGGAAGGGATCCTTGGCTGCCGGAACTTCATTGACTCCTGACAGTGTTACCGACCCTGCATGCCAGTAGATGGCACCCTGAATATGAGCTCCACGAGAGCAGCGGCATTGCCTTCACATTTGCAAGAAGAATTTGGTTTACACTTGCACTCTGCCCTATTTTTTTTTTTTTTTTTTAAGCTTTTTAAAAAATAAGAAGGGAAGACAGGCAGGAAACAGTTAAAATATTAACAGGAAAAGAATCCTATCTGATGCTTTTATGATTTCATGCTTCCAAACTGTTAGCAGCATCAGGACCAAGTTTCGGCTGGTTTTGCAGGGGATTTCATTTCACTTACTTTGGAAAGCACAGATGCCAAGTCCTGTGCAACTGCTCCTGGGGCACCCTGTGTTCATTATACAACTGGTTAATATGCCTTTTGGCAAATAGCATCTGGATATAAATTTTACTTTTGAAACCTTCTACGGTTGATTTGCTGGAGAAAGGCATTAAACCAAGACAGCATTTACCTCTCTCCCCTCTCTGTTGTTTGTAGGGTTCTTTGGGACAAAGAAGCAGCATAACTTTAAGATATTCACGTAAAACGAGAGGGACAGGGAAGCAACCTGAAAAATCCTCTTGGAAGCACCTGTATTGGGGCATTGTGGAACAGAAGTGATGGGCTGGATAAGAATAGCATGGGTACAAGAAAAACCCCTTGACATGAAGATGGACAAATGACACAGGAAAGGAAAACTGATTCATACAGTGGGTAAAAAGGTTACATTGAATATGAGAAAGGAAAACTTTAATTTCTAAGGAGTGGATAGATCATCTTACTTATGGGGCAAGAAACACTACTGAGCCTTAGGAACAAAATCATCTTTCTGTCTGGGACAGTAAAACCAATTCAGTCCTATGCAGCCAGCTGCTTTTGGAGATACCCTAAGGAGTTCAAAAGCCCTCACTGAAGGAAGAAGCAGTTCATACTTCAAATGAAATTTGCAGCTCCAGTGGTCAACACCTTGCCCAGAAATTGGTGCATGCTTGGGATGCTCACAGAGGAGATCAAGCCTGCTCCAGCAAGTAGCACAGCATCCCCATGGTGCATCAGGTTGCACTGAAGCCAGTGTTCAGAGGCCAATTGCAGGTGTGAGATGGTTGCTAAATAGCCAAGTGACATTTGACATATGTGGTTGCTCAGTGGTTAAGATCCTAAAACCCTGATTTCTGTATGTACAGCTTACTTTCAAACACACAGTGTGGAAGTAACGAATATTACAGAGATGAAAACTTGAAAAATTTTAGATGCAAATCTGTACACACAGTAAAGCATCCCATTTCTGAGAATCAAGCCCAGATTAAAAGAGTAACAAAGCAAATTGTGGAGATCAGATCTCGATCTTCCTCACAAAGTGCTGAGTCTTGGTAAAACTATCTTCAAAAGCATTTTTGTAATATTTCTTTTAAAAACAGTTCTTTCACAAAAACTTGATGTTTGATAACAATGAAAATGTTTCAAGTATTTCTTATTTTCTATTGATGAGGAAAAATCCTTTTCTGCCTCTTCAAAAAGGAAAAGGAGATAATAAAGGAATTAAAGTAACATTGTTAACTTCCCAATGAAAACTAAACCAGAATAAAACAAACCCTTCCTTTTTCTACTTTTATTTTCCCTGAAAAAAAAAAGGAAAAACATATTTTTTAGCTTTTTGAGAAAAATTAAGGAAGTGAATTGTTTGCCTCACTACTTTTCTGATATCTTTGGTAGCTTAATTATGCTTTCTCTGTCACAATGATAGCCAGATCAGTGTTCCCTCCTACAGCAGCTCATGGAGTTAAATGAAATTTCATATTGCAGTTATCAGGATTTTCATCTATTTTGACATGTTGCTTTGTCCAGGTGTTCGTCATATAGTGAGTAGACTGACCAGTATTACCCAAGAACTTCATTTCATCACTTTTGGTGCAGTATCCATACAGTTAGCATATAGGTTTTCAGCAAAGCAAAGTGCTAGTTCTTCAAGAAACAAAAGGTATCAGTATTTCTAAATTTTGGCTTGAGCCATGCCTATATTTCCTACAGCTTCATACAGCAAAAGACAGAATGCAACTGTTAATTCATTAACAACTTGTTCCAAGTAGTTGTAACAAGTACTTGTATCTAAGAAAGGGGAAAAAAAAAAATCTATCCATGATTAATTCAGCTCTGGGGTGCCCAACAAAAGAGGAATGTGACCAGTTGGAGCAAGTCCAGAGGAAGGCTACAAAGATGCCCAGAGGACTGGAGCAAGTCTTCTGTGAAGAGCTGAGAGCGCTGGGGTTGTTCAGTCTGGGGAAGTGTGGCCTCACAGTGGGACTTCTCCCAGGGGTCAACAGGAAAGATGGAGAGGGGTGTTCTACAAGGGCCTGTATGGATAAGACAAGGGGAAATGGCTTTAAACTGAAAGAGGGTAGTTTTAGATTAGATATTAAGAAAAATTTCTTTACTGTGAGGGTGGTGAGATGTAGGAATTAATTGCCCGAGAATCTGTGTCTGCTCCATCCCTGGAAGAGTTCATGATCAGGTTGGATGGGATGAGGCTTTGAGCAACCTAACCAGGTCAGGTTGCTCAACAACCAGGAAGGTGTTCCTGCCTATGGCAGCAGGGTTGGAACTAGGTGATCTTTATGTCCCTTCCAAACCAAAACATTCTATGATTTTATGATATAATTAAAATAAGCTTTTAATTTCTTCCAACTTTGCTCCTTATGACATAAGCAGCGCAATTAGGTCAGAAGCATAATGAACATGGAAGTGTTCAACACAGTAACATGAAAACACTGCAAA
The DNA here is from genome assembly GCA_009867235.2 of Psittacus erithacus. Lineage (NCBI taxonomy): Eukaryota > Metazoa > Chordata > Aves > Psittaciformes > Psittacidae > Psittacus > Psittacus erithacus. Next base: position 43,586 of record WYDI02019424.1, on the reverse strand, counting down.
ATTAAAGTGCTTCTTGCTATATTCAGTAATTCCCTTCTGCTGAAGAGCATATCACACTTGGAGAGCATCCATTAAAATTTAATACAACTATATTACAAAAGAATAAAAATCAGCACTAGGTTCACTGTTACACTGGACCTGTGAGCCAGAAAAAAACAAAAATTCAAGAGGAAGTAAGAGTTAACAAATGAAAAAAAAACCAAAAAAACAAAACAAAAAAAAAACCAAACAAAAAAAAAAAACCAACAAACAAAACCCCACAAAAAACCACAAAAACAAGCTAATGCCGGACATGTGGTGAGACAAAGCATTCTTGTAAAGGACAAAACATATTTCTGCATCTGTGAAAGAAGTGTTTAAAATCAACACACCTATGTAAATATTTCTGAGGCTGGGTTTTGCTCTTAGCCTTTGCTACACTGTTAACAATCTCCGCTGAAGTACGGCTCAGAGGCAGCGAGTGTTTAATACAAAACCGCTGGAAATAAAAAGGGGGACAGATGAAAAAGCTGTAGGCAAGGAGAGAGGATAACAAGTAAACTGCCACATAGCTTTTTTCAATTATTCTTATCTGCACTCTGCTGTGTCTTTATTTTTTTCTTTCAACCATCCCCACCACACTGCTCTCACAGCTAATGCGTCACACATCTGCTCCCAGGGCCGCTGACACAAACAGCAAAGGCTGCTGAGGGATACCATGTTCTGGGCTAATGCCCAGAAGTGTCCCGGAGCCAGTTTATCTGAGTACTATAAAACCAAAAAATTCCATTGTAATGGAAATACAAAGCAGATGTAACATTGCTATGCCTTTTCTTTTGCAGAAAGATATCATCCAGCCTGGAATAATTTGTACTTAGGAAGTAGCATTAATTCCGACCATCATTCACATCTCTAGTCAAGGTAGACGATAAGAAGCAGCACTGCTGCTGGGGTTTTTACTCCAGTTCTATCCGTTTATATCAGATAGACAATAAAACAAAATTTCATGCTGAGTTCATTCTGCTGTAAAATGTTAAATGTCCTAAACTCAACCATAGTTTTCCTTATCAACTGAAATTACGATCTCATCAGCAAATATCAGTGCATTAGTTGATACATCTTAAGTCCAACAAAAGCCAAGCTCATCAGCACTAGTTATCACACCCCTTTTTAATTTTTTTACCTGTTGCAGCCATATTAGACTTTCAGTGGTGTGTCTCAGAACAGAAAACACATGCAGCAATGATCATGGAGGTCATCTTCTCTTATGTGTCTAAAGACTGGTATGTATTCTTTTCTAGTCCAGTATTTGATGACTTTCTGCAAATAAAAGCAGAAATGGCCCACAGAGTTCTTCAGGCAACTCTAATTTACATGTGCAGTTACCCTTGCCTCTCCTGCAGTCAAAGAGTAAAGTATCTTTTCTGTTTTGTTTGTAGCAATATCACACTGCCTAGCATTTCCCTGCTGCCCTGTGCGGAATACGCTGCTCAGGCCATTATTCACAATTTTATTTATACCTTGAGGTATATAATCCAGTCCTCTGAAGGATGAAACTAAATACAAATTTCTTGACACAGCTTGGCCCTGATCATAGCACACTTCTTAGTTAGTAACCTATTAGCAAAAAATGATTTCAAGTATGATTGTTAAAACAACTCTTAGGCTAAAGAATCTTTTATCATAGAGTTTTTGACTTGATCCTTGATATGATGACCCTTTCAACCTTTTTGGTTTACTCTGTCATATTAACAGAGGGTTATCTTTTACAATAACAGTTAATAACGACATGATTCTCCTGATCGAAATCCCAGATACCAGCTTAATATCCAGTAGGATCAGAGTGTTCCTGCTGAATGTTATTTAGAATAATTTTTTTCTACTTTCTGCAATACAGGACATGTAGCTCCAGACAGGCCTTAAAGGCCTGACCCTGATCTCAGGTTCACAGCAAACCCACTGTAGTTGATGGAATTACAGCAAAGCAGAAGTAATATCAAGCACACCCAAGAAGGAAAGCCAAAGTTTTAGGGAGCCAGGTATGGAAATACACTTTATAATGAGCTGCAAGAAGGAAGGACACAGACTTGCAACACTGTACAGCAGTAACAACGTTGTTTTATTTTGGGTCTAAAAACGTACTTTAAACTGAGTTCTTGAGAATTAAATTGTAACAATGCACTACTTAATTTCTTATTTCTGGTAGTTATCCCACATATTGGAAATATCTAATTCTCTACTTACAGTATGTCACAGATCCGCATGGGATTGGAGCCACACAATAACTTAGAGACTGCCATAGTTTGATGCTTCGGTGATTTCCTGCCCATTGATTACAGCACTAAAAATATGAGTGAGTGGCTTACTGCTATGAAGATTGACAGCAGGTTTTTGTCTATTTTTTCTATCTTTTTTTTTTCTATTTTACATAACAAAAAATTAAAATGATAAAATAATAGAAGGCTGATATCAAGTCCCACTTTCTAGCAGATGTCAGCAAAATACTTAATACACAATTTCAGTGGAAATAATCTTTACAAATTGTTGCTTTATTTGTCTCATGGATTGGATGAATAGAGGCATGAAGACAAAAAATTTAAATAGCTGTGCAACGGTTATCAATGAGGTTTTAGGCAGGGACCTGAAGTTGTCCATTGAGTCATTTTGAAATTTTAGAAGATCACAGCTGAAACCCTCAGGGTCTGTTTCCTGCTATACATAAACCTGCAAAAATAGCAAAATCAAATGACAAAAACTGGAGTCTAGTTAAATGCTTTGTATCCTATAGGGCAGAGATATGCTGTCTCTTAAAATGCTTTTGAATAGCCAAAGAATTAGAAAGAAAAAGAGAATGGGAGACAGCTACAATTCTGAAGTTGTGCAGGTGCAACAAAATCTTCACATTCATATTTAATGACTACAGATCCAACTCTAATTCTGCAATCCTCTATGACCTTCTGTCTACAGGACTTCCTTGCACAAGTAAAAGTTTGCTAGGAAATATTGCTAGGATATTATTGGAAACAACAAAAAGATGCAGTGGGGTAAAAGAGCCTACTGTCTTCAAGTCAGCCGGTGACTGCGTATGGTTATGTCTCTTCTTGCATCACATAGTTTCTTAATTATATCACATGTGAAGGTCTCAGGAAAGGTAACAGTTGTTTCAAAAGTTTGTCCTAGTATATCATATGGGATAGCATAATGCTATTCCATACTATTCACCACTCTTGTGTTAATTTAAGATCTCATTTTCATGTGGGACTTGAAGCTAAAAGTATCCTTTGTGTACAGTTTGGCCTGCATATGTTCTGGGAACAGTCGTCCATAGTAGAAATTCAGTTGAATATGTAAAAGAACATGCCTGGGAAAAATTGCTACTTCCAGGTCTTACTGCTGGCAATACCTTTAATTTCTTTCTGGAGTGCATCTGATCTGCGACACCTGCCTCCATTTTCTATGCTGTGGAAGCTAGACTACAATCATTCAAATGATGACTATTGGTCGTATATGCACAGTATTAAAAAAAACCCGACTATGACTATCATCCTATACATACCACTTCTAACGCATCCTACGACACTGGGTAGGAGTATGGGTTAGATATTAGACCAATGGCAGCAAGTAGTTTATAGCATCATAAAAGTTCATAGCAATTTAATTGATTCAACACCAGATAAGACCTGAGAAGTGCTAGAGGGGAATGCTTGGTTACTCCTGACCTGACCTTACCTGACACATGAGGAAAAGATACTTTCCTTCTACCTCCTTCCTTTCTGCTATACATTTATATACTGCAGATGAGTACAGAGTACAGTCATGGCTTTCCAACCACCACAAATAAGACTAACCAGCTCTAAACTCATTTTGCACCTGCATATGATGCTTGTCAAATGGTAACTTTTTAGTTTAAAGCTGTCTAATTCTGAATAAAAAAAATCCAATGTTTTCCCTAGGAAGATCACATAAGAATCACAAATTTTCTCCGGTACTTGAAAGAAATCTGTTCCTATAGCCTAAATGTTCAGAAAAGTGTTGTTACTTTTAATGTTGCCAGATCTGAAGTGATGAGATACTACGGGAAAGGTTATTCTTGCAGTATTTACAGATACAAGCAGAAGCAGAAGTGACAGAAATTTCAAAGTAAGACTGCTTGAAATACTTCCAGCTTAATTTTGCAGAATTCCTTACAGAGATTCAGATATTCATCCAAACTTTCCATGCTTACCTGAACTAGACATGTGGTGATGATAATTTTGGAACAGCCCAAACTCTCTGGAGAAGTAGAAGAGTTAGTACCACATGACAAACTGATGTATTAGAAAAATATTTTTTAAACTCCTGAAAGATTGCTACAAATAGCCAAAGAAAGAAACTTCCTGTAAGTTCTCAATTTCAGAGCTTTGCCAATAGAAATTTTAGTTTCAATTTGACAGCAGCTGTACAAACAAGCTATCACAAAGCTAGCTTGGGTAGGATGTTACAGCGTATTTATGACCTGCACCACATTCAGGTACATGATCCTCTGGCTCATCCATGGTGGAGGAAACACCTCACATTCATCTCTGAGTAAGATTACACACAGTTTTTATCACTCTAAATCAGTTGTGCAGTGCTGAACACTTGGGGCAGTTGTAAATCATGTCTTAGTTTGCCTCCTGGTCCTTACTCCCTGCAGCAGCAGCATCCCCTTCACTAGAAAAAAATGCCCTACTGAGCTCTGCTTAGACTCTGGCGAAAGAGTGACTGTTGTTTTAACCTCTTCAAGTATTTTAGAGTCCCTCAACTTAGTAGTTTGCCTTCCCTTAATCCATTTTGCAGTTTCATACACCCATCGTCCTACATGTCTGTGAAAATGAGATGCTGAGATTATTAAATAGGAAAGGCTTTAAAATTTCTCAGACTTTAAAAACAAATTAAAAAAAAAACCTTATAATAAAACTACTTCTTTATTTTGAACATTATAAAGCTATTTCTTCCTGACACTTCCTGCCTCAAGAGTGTCTAAAAGAGGCTTGTCCCTCATTCAGACAATAATACCCCCTCCCTCCCATTCCCCAGGGTAATGTTCAAGTTCCTTGTGCTGTACACATGAAACAGTCTCTCCTACCCTCTCTTAACCTTCTTCCATAGATATCTGCAGCAGTTTTTGTGCTGTGATCCTGCAGCTGCTGCCTTTCTTCTTCTCACTGCTCCCACTTCCCATCTGAGAGGGAAAAAAAAAGCTCCAGACACTTTTAATCTGTTCCCACACTCCATCTCCACTTTCCTTTGCAGAGCTCCTGGTGCTGCGCTTGTAAGAGACACTGCTGTGAAACACAGCAGTGCCAGCACCTACAAATTTAAGAGAAAACTTTTAAGGTACAGCAGGAACTAGAAGGGGAAATTCTTTGCGGCTTGCATCAAGCAAGTCCCTCTTCAGCATTTTGTTAGGCCCCTGGTTTGTTTTCTTCACTAGCTACCTGTGCAATGGCCCAGAGCGGAACACAAGCAGGCAGGACTGCCTGCCCCACTGCAGCACTCCTCAGCACCACGTGACAAAGTGGGGAGAAGACAAAGCCATTTGGTTTATGTGATAGTATCTGATATCACATTGTGTAGCTGTCTGCTTTCAGCAAAATTGAAATACTGAGGGTATTGTGGTGTCAAAAATATACATTTTTTCATTATGCAAGAAGTTTGAGCATAGTCTCTGTTAATGATATCTAAAATTTTTACTGCAAATGTACATTGTTTTGTAAGGGATCAATGACATATTTATTTCACTAAGGTGCTTCAAGATGACTCCAGAAACCTTGTATGCATACTTTCTATGGGCCAGGAGACCAGAGCCCAACTGTACCATGAGTCCCACCACAAGTTTGCTGCACTTGATAGGGGCAATCACAGTCAGTAGCAATGACAGCAGGAATATGATGATATCATATTTGTGTGTGAAAACCAACAATCATGGTGAGAAGAGTCGTCTGCCCTAGGCATGGTTAAGAGCAAACATACTTAACAAGCATTACATTTTCTGTTGGTTGTGGGTTCATTAGGTAATATGGTAACATGCAGAGCTAATTGACTCCTCAGATCCCTTGTTGGATGAAATTGCACTCCCCTCAAGTGAGCATTTGCAGTTCTACATACCTGAGTTGAAAAGTCACTACAGCACATCAGCATTATTCCTTAAACATCTATATCTTGGTGCATGACACAAGTCTAATAAGAAATCTCTGCATTTAACTTTTCTCATTCTTTCATTTCATATTATTTTTGCTTCATGTTTTAATATATTCCTTCTCTTTAGTTACACTCTAGGAAAGCTTTTATAAAAATACCCAAAATTTAGATGAAAGTTAAAAATAGAAAAGTTTTCCCATTAAAATCTCTGTGTAGCAATTCTGAATGTCTTGGGTCTGTATGACTACATACTACTCAATTCAGAGCCAGCGGTATACTGTCCAAAGCAAATTAAAGAAAGGGTTGAATTTCTCTAAGTCTTTGCTCAGACTAGGGGCACTCCTTGCCTTTGCCAGGGCCTAGGATTAATGCACAAGTAGTGACATGTTTTAACTTGGGCTGTTTCTCCTTCCTTTGTCACTCCAAGAAGAGTGGATGGATTAATGCCAATTCTTAGTCCAAAAATCATCATAAGAATTTGATTACTCATTGCTACTGATTACTATAATTTGCTTTTTTTGCTAATAAAGTAATCAAGCAGACAATATTTCTGACAATAGAAATATTAATCTTTCTAGATCAAGCCTCAGCACTACTCAGCCCAAAACACAAAAGGCAGCATGTGTCAGAGCAGCTTGGCTAGTTGGTAAGTCCGATGTAACACCTTCCTAGTGGAAAATGTTGATTCATGTGTGGCAAAGCCAAAGCCATTCATCAGAAATGCATTTTGTCTGAACGAGCCGATGGAGGGCTCTGTTGGTGTTTCCTGTGGATGTCCATAGTGCTACCATCAGGCTCTCCTGCAGTGTGTGTGGGAATTTGGTTCTGGCCAACATCACCATGTGGACTGGGGATCCCCCAGCCAGTGGGGCACACTTCCAAGTGTTGACCACTCAGTTCTTCCAACACCACTGTCCCAAGAAGACATCAGGCCAGCCCAACAGCAGATTCTTCCTCAGCTGCAGTGGAGACACCAGAAATGCTGAGAGCATCCTGAAACCCAGCAAGCTGGTGACAGACCAACCAATCATTGAGGTGTCTTTCTTGGAGACAGAACTCCAGAGCTTCAATTGTCTTCACAAAATAAGTGTGTCATTTCCCTCCTCAACCACAAAGGAAGAGAATTTAGTAACATCCTGAGAAGCAAACAAGTTCAGGTGCTAAGCACTATGCCTTGCCTAGGAGGAGCTTTGATATCTGGTTCGGAACCAAATAGAGAGGTGGTTTTGTTCAGGGTGTGGCAGGAAAAGAATTAAGAAACAGAGAGCAAGCACAGAGTTAAAGTATGTTTCTTCAGCTCTAAGTCACATTCACTTCTGTTTTTTCTTCATCCTTGTCTCCCTTTTCCCTCTTATCATGTTGCAGTTGTGCTGTATGTCTTGGAGAAAGAATCAGAAGTCATTTTAAGTTCATTTGTTCAAGGCCTTTGCCTGTTTAGTATATCAGGCACAGGCTTTGGAAGAAATATTCATGAAAAACCGCAGTACAAACCCACAATACCCGGCTTAACTACAAGTGAATGATTTAATACCTGTCAATCTCAAATGGCAGGAAGTGTTATATTGTGTCTTAAACAACCTTGAACCACTAATCATAACAATATCAAACTTGCTTGTTAATTTATTGGACATCCTTCAGTAGGTATCTGTGCACTGTTGAGTTAGCATTTTACTGTGTAACTTATACACATATCCAGAAATTTAGAAGCTAATCTGAAGAATACCAATATCTACTTAACCCTCTCATATCTTTCCTACACAATTTTCAAAGCACTTCTTTCTTATGCTAAGTAAAGTGAATGGAAATACAGACAAATGAAGACAAAAAGGCCAACATTTTCAAACATCTGTGAATTCTGGGTTCTTAGTTGCTGTTAAACAGGACTCATTTTACACATGCAGACGGCAACACTTCTAGGGATTTTCAGCATAAGCCAATAAAGCGTTGAAAATCTGCTCTAGCATAACCTGGATGCAGCCACAGACTGAGCTCTAGCATGAGTTAGATTTGCCTCATGGTCAGTTTGCGATATCTAAATGCCTATGCCCAGAAAATTAATGCCTGCTTTTCTCATTCAGACAGCTTTCTTAAAAAAAGAAAACAAAAAAAAAGAAAAGATCCAATAGCATTTTTTTTACTTCTATTTCAGCCAGCCTACAAGTTTGCACCCCAAGGTATTTCAAGTTATAATGAAGACGATGATAGTCTACAGAGGTCTATTTAAGGTCTCACTCTTAAATAGATCTATATTGAGGAAGTCCCTCTGCAAATGAGGAGCTAGCAGTGTTTGTTTTGTAGAAAGTCTCCAAAGCAATCTTTTTATAGTATTTCTCAAAACAGGGAAGATTGACAGAGGCATGTCAAGTGCGTGAAGGCACAATCTTAACATCCAGTGCAGCAAAGAAACAACTACCTCTGCCTTTCAGATGCCAATAAGTGAGCAGTTGGTGAAATTAAAATTCATTGAGATCACTGGCTGAAGAAGACCAACCTTGTAAGAAGGTTTCAGAAGGAGGTAACACCAATGCCTCCTGACCTAGAAGTTCACAGGTTCCCAAATGCACACTCAACAGGGATGCTTGCTGTTGTGAGCAAGCTGAAGACAGCAGAGCTTTAAGTTTACTCTGAGACTAAGAGGATGTTACAGCAGTTAGTTTGATGGTGACAAAAGCTGTTACAAACACCAGTGGGTGAAAAAAAAGGGACGGTTTTGTGCAAGTTGTGCATTCAGATAAAGAAATCTGCTGTTGTGCTCTAAATGGCACTTGAATTTTCATGGCAGATAGACAGTCAAAAGCTGGCTCAAAATTTTATCCCATCTGTTTTCTTCCGAACTAATGTTATCAACAGTGAAACCAGAAGAATGATCAAAGCATCTTCATAGAGATGATAACCATCAATACCAGGTTCTGCCTTTGTAGAACTGAGAAATAGGTTTGATGTATTCATGTGGAAGTCTTAGGGGAAAAGTAAAGTGTAGAGACTTTAGCTAGAGCTCAAGTGTTGCCATGCTTTGTCTTTAAAAGATCAGCTCAAACAACACCTAAACACAATTAGGATAAATTGTGTACAAAATGCCATGTTTCAGATTTTTAATTAAAAACACACCTAAGGACTAACAGACTTCCTCAATATCAAGAGACCGCTTTAATCAGCATGCAGGCTTTAAGAGCTCATTAAATGGTTAGGAACTCACACTGATTGAGCTGATGCAGCACAAAGGCATAAAAAAAATTTCATGAAAAATAGGTAAGTATCAGAATTACACATTGTGAGCATAAAAAAATTCAGAAGATGCTGCCTATAACCAACTAAGCCACATGTGAAACAGGCCATAATAAAACAGTTCACACTGCTCAAAGTCTGTGGGACTGCTTAGCAGAGAACAAGACTGAAGCCTCTGAGCAGCATAGTAAAAGCCATCCACACTACAGCACTAGAGGTCATGATGGGTGCTTCATCTCACTTGTATGGAGTACTAGTTTTTAGAGCCTTGCCTGAAGCTCAGCACTGCAAAGAAGCAATAACTTCTGGGACCAGAACTAGATAGAGAAATCCAACCCAGAACAGTGTACAGTTGTTTTAGTTAAGCTGGCACCATGTCTGAGATTGTAGCTTTGTGCCACAAAAAAACTGGGACAAGAATCTTAATGTGCCTCTGTCACCATTTTAGTTTCTGGTTCCTGCCTTGCTCCAGGTAGGAAGGAACATGCACAAGACCATTGTCTGATACAGACGTCATAATTGCTACCCTGGCAATCCCAGCCCTGGTGAAAGGGTTGTACAATCGTGCTTGGATCAGAAAAAAATGCAGTATCTCTCCCAAGCTAGGGTATCTCTTGTATCAAAGCAAAAGGAAATTTCTACAACAAATGCTGCCAAAAAGGCTATGATTTTTATAATTCAATAATAGTGTACAGCAGGAGCTTTAAAATACAGAGAGTGTTTCAGCTGTTTACTCTATTTGGAAAAGAAAAAGAACAAAAGTACATTACAGATGTAATTGGATTGAGTGGTGCAGTGAATGAGAGATGCCATGTTTAAATGAATTTTCTTTGGACACAGAGAGGTAAATTGCAGGGAAGGGAGAAATAAAGAAAAATAAGAATTCAAACTACTTTACCAAATCTCACAGCTTTGTGGAAAATGCATTTCAAATGACTCTAAGACATTGCAGCAGTAACATAAAATGACTACAAACACAGGCCAGAAAGAGAACACGTTCTTTTTATATAATTTCCCTGTCTGTGCTGATTTGTATATGCAGGCAGGACAGCTTTTTTTCTCCAAAAATTACAGAAATTTTGAAATGTAATCTTACAACACTACACTAAAATCTGTCTCCAATTAGCATGCATGATTTCAAAATGAGCTTCCAGCCACATGTGATATCTTTCGACTCTGATCCATATTTCCAACAGAAAAACAAGTTCCTTCTTACGATAAGACTATCAGTTATAAACATGAGTACATGTTGCAAAGTTTGCAGCAAACTACACATTACCAGGAAAACAAATCTTCACCATACAACAAATAGTGCCAATTTTGGCCGTCCTTGATGCGGCACGTAATCAAAGCGTGTGTTATTTGAACATCTTTCTACATTACTATTTCCTTGTAAAGCTCTGAAGGCCAGAAAGCAGTGTTTACCTACTGACAGCAATGAAAAGTGACCTTTTCTGGTAGAAAGCTTTGAGTAAGATGGGGACTCAGGACACACCTTTTTCTGGCCAGCTCTGAAGGAGAGGAGGAATTAGTCTGGAAATGAACAGCCTCATGCAGGAACCATGCTACCACGATATCTCCTTTGAACAGCTCCACAAGGAACAGCACTGAGAGTACTCAATAGACAAAACAAGGATGTTTTCTGTACAATGTCATTTATGACACCCCATGTCCAATTCCTATTAGCACCACTGATAAAGTGGTACAAAACTTTTTGACATAGAGCAAGGAAGAGATCCTCCTATCCATCTCTGCTGTCTCTAGTGATACTGGGTATCAGATACCTACCTTTCACACTCACTAACTCTTACAGTATCTTCTTCTACTAATCACCTCCCTCATGGTAACCAGCAGGAAAGCAAGCCAGTTAATCAAACAGTGCTGAACTGCAACTGTTAAAAACAAATGCTAGGAAAAGTGATCTAATCTAATTTTCCAGCCAGTGCTATCAGCCTTTACTACCTTCTGAGGACAACTATTTGGTACCATAGGGATATGAGAAGTCATTAATGGTTTGGGATACTAGAGAGGGTCAGAATCAGTTGCCTCTTGCACAGGATGAAGCAAACTTGCTAGATTTTGAATACTAATGTTGCCTTTAAAACATGGTTCCACATCTATACCCTCTACTTTTATGTTCATTGCTTTCAAATTAAAAAATGCCAATAGAAATAACTGTGTAAATAACATAATCCATACTGAATGCATACAAAACACCTGCAATTATGACCTTTTTAAAAATCTTTAACAATAGGTTTTCTGAACTGCATTAAGACAAATTTAAGGCTCCTTACCTACAGCCACATGGACATCGTCATTTCATCTCAAACTGCCATCAACCAGCAACAGTTTAAACTATTTCAAAAAACGGAAAACATCTAGGTCACGTGTCTATAGACAGCATTTGGGTTAACCTCCCACAGCTTATAAAGACAGAAAGAAAGCAAGAAAAAAAAGTAAAATAAAACCACTTCCTGCAACGGCAGAAGTTAACCATCTCACCAGTGAGTGACTTACACCCAGGTTTAGTGCAAAATTCTTCCAGAGTAGATAAAAAAACAAATTTTAAAGTATGAAAGCAACTTCTCTGTTAAAATTGCAATAAACTGAGAAGGCTAGTTTTAGCAGAAGGTAAACACAAGTTTTGAAAGGAAATGCTGAAAGAAATTATGATTCTAAGCCTCAAGACTACTTCCCTTTTCTTACCTCAATGAAACCCTTTGAGCACTGAAATAAATAGCTTGCAAAAAATCTGCTTTGCTGTTTTGAAATATAGCTTTTGTAAACGTGACACCACACTGTTACTTTAGATTTATAAAACAGCAAAATCTGGCCAATCAAAGAAAGTTACTATTAAAAAAACCCTGAGCTGTAGTATTGCCCAGTGAAGGTTGCCCAGATAAATACTTCTGCTTCTTTGGTTTTCTGTTTCAACACTTCTCCATGAAGCAACCCCTGGAGAATCACAGGCAGACACAGCTGCTGCCTCACTTCACTTCCCGCAGCATCTCACAGCATAGTGGTCCCTCTCAGGCATGGAAAACCCAGAGAACCAGCAGACTCAGATGCAGCTCCGCACCTCTGGAGCTCCAGAAAAGCCCCTTCCTTGCATATGCCTTCACCAGTGTCTTCCTCATTTTTGTTTTTTTTTTTTCAGGAAGGAACAATAGTATCTTTCTGGTATTTCTAACTTGAATTACAAAACAAAGGCTCATCTTTCCAATGTAGCAGGGGTTCCCTTGCAGGCCAGGGTGGGTATGTTGTGTGTATGAGAACCGTCACAGTGCTGATCAGGCTGCCAAGACTTCTGCTGGTGTTTGGGCAGAATAGGGTGATCTCTTATTGGTAGTCTCCCGCAATAAAAAAGGCATCCTGAAAAATGGATGAACATCAAGGCCATCCTGGAGTTTAAGGATTTGTCCCAACAGTGAAGTAAAATGAACCTTACTGACAGGGGTGCCAATGGTGTTCCTCAAGAAGATATGCCCCATCAGTGCAGATGGCAGCAAGAAAATCTTCGGGTGTCTTAAAGGAGGATCTGGCAGAATGTCCCATGGAGAAAGAGCAGAGGTAGTTAGAAAACAAAAGCTGGGGCTGAGGCTGGATTGGAGCCTAGGAAAGGATTGTGACAAATTTTACAAGGCTGCAAAGGGAAGACTGATTTGCAGGCAGATCATTTTCTAGTGTAGAAAAAAAGAAAAAGATGCAAGAAAGTTCCTTCAGAGAACAGCTTTAGTATTGTTCATGCACTTACTGAAGCCGATGGGAAGCAAGACCTTCAGAGGAACATAGCACTGCTGAGGGAATGGCACAGCTATTAAGCTGTAGAGTGACCCTTACATTATTATTATTGATTTTGTAGTAACTTCTACAACCTTCATTTCATGGCCAAAGATCCAATTATGCTAAAAGCCGTACAAAACCAGAACCAAGATCATCCTTGTTCCTAAACGCTTATTATGTATGCCAAGAGGCATGTACAGGCAGGAGAGCTAAACTAAAATAAATAAATAAATGAACTTAATAACAAACTAAACATCACTTCTTTGTAGGCACTGAATTTTATGGATGTATATTAAAGATGGACTTTTGGAACAAAAAGTGAATGTTGCCTATGAACGGCGATAAGTTGCTTCTCCCAGGTGTAAGAAAGCTATACTGTGCTTTTCTATAAATTAACAACTGCTAGGGCTTAAAGAACCTGCAACAGCACTAGGTAATTGCTAGCTCTTTTCAAAAGATATATGTTTCAAGTAATTTTGCTATATGGAATAAATTTTAATTTATAAATCTACTGTAGCCATGTGGTCTTCAGATCTTCTTCAAACAAAATAATCAAAAAGCATTTTATAATTACAAAATATCTGTGAATGGTGTGGCCAACAGAACTTCAGCACTAGAATGTGAAGAAGCCATCAGCAAACCTGTAAAATGCTGCAGCTGAACTTGCTTACATTATCTTGTCCAAAACCTAGATTATGAGAGATGTGACATTTTTCACAAAAATGTCTTTCACTGTACACCTAACATTTCATGTCAAATTGCATACTCTGTCTGATTCCCTTTGCATCCATTTGACAGTATGTCAGTAGTGACAAAATTCTATAAAAGGATGATGGCAGCTTTGCATATTGCTTAAACTTATGCAGCACAAGCTTCCTGTGCAGTATCTGGAAGGCTGAAAATACTTTAGATGTGCAAAATAACCATTTTAGTAAAATCTAAGAGCTCATTTAATCTGAGTAAAACTAAACAGGAAGCAGAAGCCACATAGACGTTACTTGGAACAGACTGCTGCTCAGCAGGTTGGTCTTTGCATGTTTGCTGTGCAAGTTAAAGATGAGCATCATTTCTGAAGCTCAGATTTCTCATCCCTATTTCAGTGACTCATGGCGTCATTGCTTATGAGGCATGTCATCAAGCTGGTGAGCATCCAGATTTCCACATCTCACCACTGAAAGCACAGAGCATTAAGGCTAAACCAGCAGTTTTAAAAATACTGTTGACTGAGGGTGCTGAACGCCCAGCAGCTGTTACTGACTCTGTTATAAAAAATTCAAGAAGTATCATAAGTTTCATCAAGTGCTTAAACAGTGATCTCACAACTTGTTCTGGACCACCAGTCCCCAAGGGGGAAAGAAAACTTTATTTTTTTTCTTTTTGTCTAGTTCAGCTTTTGCTCTCTGTTGGGATAACTGACAGGCAGCTTGTAGTCTGGCTTTTGTAGCTGACACCCAATGGCAAATCTAATTCAGTGAGTAAATCAAGCCATAACAGATGATACAAACCTGGACAGCATGCAGACACAAGCCTGGAAGAGCAACTGTACATCCAATGGCTGGTTCCAGAAGAAAATATTTTTTTGTTAATGAAAGTGGATGAAGTTCCAAAACTGCAGTTCACTGGGAAAAAAACCCCAGAGAACCCAGAAGACTGTGTAATAATGAAGGAACAATGTATTATTGTCCGCATTGCTCGCCACAGAAATTCTATTCTATTTTTCATATCTGTAGAGGTTTATATTAAAAAAAGAAGGACAAAGAATTATGTCTGTATGGACAGTAATTCATATTCTTGTTCACAGCAGCTGTTTGCTCAGAGAACTGACGTCCATTCAGTAGCCATTATCTTTTGCTATAGGGGCTTTGAATTTTTAATCCCAGGAAAACAATTCTAGGAGCTCATTCTTGTGTATCAAGCAAGCCATGCACACAGCCATGTAACATCTCAAATAGCTTATAGTCCAAGTTAGCAACAGTCTCTAATATCACCTGCTTGGGTAATAATCGGTTTTTATGTAGGAGCTTGTATGAAAATGTCAATGTCAGTGTACAGAAATGGCTAAATTTACCGAACTCTCTCTCAACCATAAGATACATTACAAATATTCTGATATCACCTTCCAAAATCTTTCACTTTCAATTGATTTTCACCCTAAAAAAAATATCCATTTTACTTACTGCAATTTTTAAAGTACAAAAGATACATTTTTTTAAACTTTCAGATGTGGTAGAAAATAGATATTAGAAATTCTTCAGCAGTAATGTTGGCTAACATAAGAGGACACTAAAGTTAATAAAAACAACTAGGACTTTTTTTCTCTTTTTCCCAACTGTTTTAAGAATCTTGACACTTATTTTAAGGGCCAGCCTTGTCTGGGGTTACTTTTAATAATTTAGAAAAGCCACTTCAGCTCACTGTATAGCTATGCAGCACTAAGAAAGAGACAAACCTCCAGCATATGTCGATGCATTATGTAAAGACTTCCCTTGACAGGGTTTAGTTACATGCAAGCTTTAAATGCAGTGTAAATGCATTTTCTGGAGTGTTAGGCTTCCAAATGTTAAAAGTACTACAATACCAAACTGCCAAAAAGGTGATTTTACATCACACAGTAACGGACTTTAAAAAGAGAAATGAGTCATGCACTTCGATGACAATATCTTAATCTATGCACCCGTGATCAAGTCAGTCACAAAGTGGTGCTAGCAAAATCTTCTTTAGAATCCTGTTCCAAAAGCTGTCAATGTTTTCTCAGTAAAGGAAGTGACTGTCCTTAGAATAAAAATGGCACTCCAGACAGTGTTGTTTATACCTCTATTAAAAAAGCTTCAGCTACATGGTGAATAACAGTAGGAAAATTCAAAGTCCTGTAAAATCCTACACTGAGGATGAATGCAGAAAAGAGCTGAGATGTTCTGGGATATTCTCTCTTCTTTTGCTTCAGCCTTTGAGGAAGAAGAGGCTCATTTCTACAGTATCAAATTCCACATTCACAAAACAGATAACCATAAGCATACAGTAACACAAGGCATTCACAAAAATAGTTTGGCTCCCATTGAATCTAGTGGAAATAAAAATTGCTAGAGTCATTGCTTGTCTCTTCCTAATACAGCTTTTATGCATGTGGTAGGCTTTGCTCTTGCTTTGCTGGTCCCATGCTGCTATGGCAGAATTAATCAAAGTTACCCTGGCAGTTTTGCCAGAAGATAAAAA
The DNA here is from genome assembly GCA_009867235.2 of Psittacus erithacus. NCBI lineage: Eukaryota > Metazoa > Chordata > Aves > Psittaciformes > Psittacidae > Psittacus > Psittacus erithacus. The sequence continues at coordinate 27,224 of WYDI02019424.1, read as the reverse complement.
GTCAATAAAAACAGTAGAAAGTCAGATGCAGGAAATAAACTCCTCTGCAGATGGATTATTGCCCCGTCTTGTGTGCAGTTGCTTTCAGGGGAGACAATGTTGCCTGAAATGGACCAAGAAAACCAAACCAAACCAAGAGTTTATCAAAGACTTGAAGCAGTTAGGTGAATTAAACAATTCCAAACACTTCCTATTTATTTTATTTTCTCATGTTATGCAAGAATACTTCTGTTTTGTGCACAGCTGTACTCAGTTGCCCTTTTCCTAGCTCCCTCCTCCTGACAGCAATTGCTATTGAACATTCTCATATGACCTGGAAGATGTCAGGAAATCTGACTGGTTATTGGTGAATGGGAGTATTCAGATTTGTGGAAGGAAAAGAAAAAAAAAATAAAAAAAAATAAATGCCCCATCAGTGCAACTAATAACCACTAGGCTGGGTTTTAGATATGTTGGTTGTTTGCCCTTCCTGGAAGTCTTCTTCACAGCAACCATCTACAGATAATAAAGGAAGTCTTTACTTAGACCACTCCAACATGTAAGAACAAATACATTTAATTTCAGCTTGCTGGAAGCAGGCATAAATAGAACGCTGATTACCCTTATACTATAGCTTTTGAGATTGTTCCAGTTTTTTAGTTTCTTCTAATTTCTACAGTCTGTGGTCTCTGAAGTCATACACTTCCTTTTCCCTTGTTTCTCAAGACCACTCTTTCCTCCTCTTTCCTCTGGTTCATGCTTGTAATCTTGCTACTATGAGCTCCTTTTTATTCTGTTAATAGGGGCTCTCCTAAAGCAGGTAAACAGCACTGTCATATTCTGATGCTGTAGTTACCTACATAGATTATCATGGAAGAATCACCTTTACACTAAGCTAGCAGATGCCTAGTGCCATGTTTTACATCTCTACTCTTGCATGATGGTGGGGTTTTTTTAGCAAAATACTATAACTCTAATTTCTTTCCAGGCAGAATTATACCTTCTGAACTATGAAAAGCATTCATCCAGATCCATTATTTTTATTACTTAAGATAAGCTCTGCAGTAGTACAAAGTGTATCATTAGCAGTTGAAAAGGCAAGTGTTATTTAGGGTTAGGTAATATTTTTTTTTAGGAATATTTTGGATTTAGAAATAGGGAGAGAGGGAGTCTAAGATGTTAGACGTGGCTCTGCAGGTAGCAGCCCCCTCTCCTTGGTCATGCACATAGACAGAATGTTAGCACAACCACATCTCTTCTGCAGCCTCTGTGTTTAATTAGTTAATTAATTATAGTCCCTTTAGTCCACCTTCTCACCTGTGTTATCAATTCACCTTTATCTGAAGCTTCAGTTATCATGACCTTTCTAGTTTTTCTGATCAAAAAAGCTTTAAAAATTAGGCCTTTGGGAAAAATCTTCTCCAAGAAACTTTTTAATCCTGGTTTATTTTTCACTTGGAATAGGGTCTGCAAAACCAACTTGCACTCATTACTCTCTTCTTTACAGAGCCAAGAGTTCTTTTTGATAACCTTTGACAGCGATAGTGTGATGTAGGCACCACACCAGCCCTTCTCCCCTCATGCACAAGCTTGCAAACCTAAAACAGGACCTTGAAAAAAAAATTTAAACATTGTAACTCCACAGTGTATGCCATTATGATATACTGAATGCAAGGCAGCTGTTCCTAACAGATTTTGACATATAACAGGGGTAAAGTAATTTTACACAAATCATTATGTTCATTATATTAAATTAATAGATTAAAATTAGTCAGCAATATTTTGTAAGACCATCTTACATCTCACCATAGATCCCTTTATCCTTATAATCTAAGCGTTTGGGATTTTTTTTTTTCCCCTCAATATTCTATGCAGAGAAGACATAAATGCCTAGATCACTCAGAGTATAAGCCCTAAATTCATGGATGTTGAACTTCTTCCAATATAAGCATCTGAAGAAAAGGCACTTTCCTTCAGATGCTTATATCAGACATACAAGCATCTGGAAATGCTTATAACAGAAATAGAAAATTACTTAATTTTTTTCCTGATCTTTTGAAGAGTGAATGAATTTTTTTTCCATCCTACAGGAACAGATTAGGGACTAATTTTTCATACTAAAGGCTTTAAAGTCCAAAATTCATCAAACATCTTGTCCTCAGAGACAATGTCATCCAAGTTCAAAGGATCTATAGCCCTGTAAAACTGATCTCTTATTTCAGAGCTAATGCCTTTGTTTACACTGAATGTTTGATTTCACCAAATTAAACCACTTCTTACACTTCCTATAAATGTGCCAAATAATAGAAGACAGAACCAAACCTCTCAATTCTCTGAAAAAGGGTACACATATACACACATATAGATGTACATATATATCATGTACATTCAATTGGCATGTTTTTCTGTCTAAAATTATTCCAGGATAGATTTACTGTAGATTATGTGGGTTTTCGTACATTATTTGAAGTGTCTTTGAATTGAAAATAATAATCTTTCAAAGCATTTGTTTTAATGAACATCATCATAATTAAGAGTATGCTTTTTGTAACTAAATATAAAAAGAATTTTTTTCAAGTGAAGTCTGGGTGTGATTACTGATGGAGGAACTTCAAGATCTCTTTTTTGCTAAGCATTTCAATATTCATTCAGGAAAATGTCAGAATAACAGACTTCAGCATGTAATTTGGGTGATTCATTATTTTTCTGGTTTTTTTATCACTTCAGTTTTAATATCCAGTTAAAGCAAGAAAGTTTGAATAAAATAAGAATACTAATTAAAATGAATGGGATTTTCACATCAACTTAAGAGTCAAGTTCTGCTATTTTTTAGTATGCCACTATACATGATGCATGCCATTACTGTAATAAGCTGTATTTGCACAACTATATATTAAATGGGAAACAATCTGGGAAAGCAGGTAGCATAATCAACAATTAGATTCTAGAAAACAAATGTGAGGTTTCAAAATGCACTTTAGCATGACTTCATAATTGATAAAACTGAAATACGTGACACCAGGGTGGTGAATTATAGGAAACAAGTTGTGTCCTGAGGTGGAGGGATAAGGCACATGAAGACAGGCTGCACCTGCCTCCCATCAGCAAGAGGGAGTGAGGCTTCAGCAGGGCTTGCTTTCTGCAAACCCTGCACTGAACAGTTACCTTAAATTTAGCAGTGAAAACTTTCTCTAAACTTTGAGCCAGCTTCTGTTGGGTTCAATGGTTTTGGCATGATTGGCACCAGACCAAGGCTGCCAAACAAGTTGAAGTTCAGGTCACCTGTTGTCCTCCCTCACCACAGCTGTACACACTTGCAGCTGTTAGTTAGCATCTATTTCTAAAAATGGGAAAAACATGAACTTTACTTAAACTGACAGAGGCACAATATGCAGGGCCCCCTCCCAGATTCGTATTCCCACCAGGCAGCTATTCTTAATACAGTTAATGGCTTCACCACACACTTTTTTACTAATATAGCTATCATTGCTTTGCTCACTGCTGTTTTTTCTCCAGTCAGGATGTGCTAGGAATGTTTTCTCAGTACTTGCTTTGACTTGGTTGCTCAGGAGATCAAACCACATCCTTGGTCCTGCATCATGAAGGGTCAGCTCTTCAATCCCTCACTCCAGTAGGTGAAACTTTTTCCAAGCTGATGTGATGAGGATCATCTCTTGTAAAAACATGTATGTTATTAGGCATTATATTTAACCCCTCAGCCTTCTAAAACTCAAACACTTTAAGCGAAGAAACACATTAAAGATTATTGGGATGATTAGACCCTAAAGAAGAGCAAAAAAGGACAGTAAAGGGTAATCAGAGTTGTGCTTTTAAAGTTACACAGTCTAATGTGAGTGACATCTGTCGTGGGTAGAAGCTGAAAGAATATCACTGCTGTTGCTGTAATTGTACCTGACAAATCAGCTGATAGAGGCCTTTCATTTCTTAAAGTTTTCCTTTCTCTTTCTCTATACATAACCAAAGAGCCTTGCAACTAAAGATTCTACATGTTATAGCAATCACACCAAAACCATTTTTACTGTTTCAGTGTTACAGAAACTGAGCTGCAGAATGAGGAAAAATAACTCTTTCAGATGTAAATAAGAGAACTCAATAGAAGGTGAATCAGGATCTTCACTCACACTTCTCCAAATATCTACATATTCACAAGTCATGCAGTTGCAAGGTGTTGATCTGTCCAGGGTGATAAGAATTGGCAGAATCTGTTACCTCTTGACCAAAATGGTTTAAACTAGATACTGCACATAACAGCATCTGAGCATTTTGCGAAAACTTCCATCTAAGAGGATAAAACTGTTTCTATATCCTATCTGAAGGATGAACATTTCTGAAAATTTCATTTCACCTCCCACATGGAAATTAAAAGAAAACACTAATTAAAAAGAAACACAGTGTCAGTGTGCTTTACATACCTCACTGCTAAAAAAATACATATATATATTATAGCATGTTTCTATTGAGATTCATTAATGACATTTTAATAGCTCCCAGTTTTTAATATCTTGTGCTCAAGTACCAATGTAAATTTTGCAGATGTGCATTCCCAATTACTCTTGCAGCAACCAATCCACACCATGCTTTCTCCCAGATTGTAAATCGAGACACCAGGAAAATTTGCAAAGTAGCAAAGTTACAAGTTGGATCCATAAGATTTTATTTGTACTCTCTAATCACAAACCTATGGTAACACCTATCCCACTAAGGACAGTCTCTCCAGTTGCAGGGAATTTGCTTTGTGTTGCAATATGTAAAACCATAAACTATGCTGCAATCTATATGTGCGTCTACACAATCTATATGCCACCAGGCTAGTTGGCATCCCAGAAGGCATAATTCCATTCAGTGGTATCTTTAGTGCTCAGATGCTTGCTTTCATTCAGAACATGCTTCATTACAAAGAAAGAATTGGAAAAGTTTTCATATATATCTTAGTATTTATACCTGGTACTGATGATAAGACTGACATTACTTTTATTTCAAATGAAGGAGTTTCAGTGCTGCTTGACCCCATGCTCATTTCAGAAGCCTCTATAAGTCTTGCCCCACATGGAAGTAATTTTGAACATATAAAATAATGATTTTTCTGTGTTTCTCTCACTTTGATGTATCCTCCTAGGAGAAAGAACTATCCTGGATATACAGCATGGTCATGTTTTAACAATTTCACTATCTCTTCAAAATCCATCAATAAAATGTAAGTTTAAAAAAAATTGAACTTCTGCACTGAGCTTGGTTGATAAGAGACCCTGTCCCCCCAAAATTATAATGTAGCAACTTTTTGAACATATACTTCAAATTCACATTTCATTTCTTATTTTTAAAGCTATTTTTCATCGTTTGATTAATTGCTCAAAACTCTACACAAAGATAAAGGGAACTTTGAAATTCGTACCTTGGAGTTTTAACTTGTACTCAGGACTAGATGTAAATGTCAAAGAGAAAAATCTAATGAACTCTTTATTGGTGAAATGCAGTATTGCAGCTGCCTAGAATTTTAAATGGCTTGTAACTAGTTCCGAAGCAAAAAACTAGAGAAGTTTACTTACAATGTGGGCTCTCATTCAGCATCGCAGGGTGGGTGGAAGCCATTTGTTATGCTTGAAGTTGCAGTTACTTAATTTTGTTGAAGTTTAGTGGATTGTTTTAATGTTAACAAAATGCACAGGGGAAAAAAATAAAAAAAGAAGAAAGTGCAACCACAAAAGTGTTTTTCTGCCTAGAAATTTACATGACAGTAAGTTTTCCTTTTCCCTGATGTCTTCTCTGCCAGAATAATGGCTTCAGGATTTAAATCCTTTGCTGCTATCGTGACTTCAAAGCCTTAAAATTGCAATTGAATGAAGTAGTTCATCTGCCATTATCCAAATATGAAGCAATTATGATGAAATAAAGATAGAATTCCATTGAGAAATACCCCAACCAATTCACATTTATATTTAACTAGAAACCTAAAACGGTGCTTAGAAGAGTAAGTTTAGGTAATAAAAACTTGGAATATAGAACGTGTGAATTACTGATCTATAACTTAGTAATTTCTGAATAAGCTTTCTAAATATATTTCCAAAATATTGACAAAAGTTTAAGCTTACAATGCAAAACTCTCTCAGCTGGTTGTAGAGTGAATAGCTTTTCAGAAACACAGTTTCATCAGTTTGGGTGCCCAGACATTGAGATGGGAACCTGCTGAGATTTTTAAGGGTCTCTGAGCAGGTCAGGTCCCTCTGAAACCTGTTAGATCGTGACATGTTAATTGCAAATGGAAAAAGTGAGCATATGAAATAACACACCTACCTCAGCCATGTCTTCATTATAGTGCTGTCACTGCTTTTATGTTTACACATCCTGTAAGGCCCCTCTGCAGATTCAACTCTAGATGCTTATTTTTACCTCTGTGAACACAACCAAAGCCCCTTTGGGCAACATTTCATGGGGAATTCCCACCTGTACCCTGCTGCATTTGGGAACGTGACCATAACATAATGTAACATAGGTTAAAATGTTAATGATTTTATTATCTTTTGTTTCTTTCTCCTTTCATCTTTCTTACTTAATCTACATATTTACAATACTCTGATTATAAAACTGAAGCAGGTGGATTCTGCAGCACCAGGGGCTCCCAATGTTTTGTATTTTAAGCTCTTCAAATGTGGCATGTCCTTCCCATTCTTAATCAAGCAACAAGCTCAGATGAGAAAATAACTATATGTCATACCTTTTTCCTCACTCATATTACACTGTACTTTTAGAAAACAAAACCAGCCTTTTCTGCTTATGAAAGAAGACTTTGCTTTCTCTTTGGTCTTCCCATGGCAAAACAATATAAAAAAAAGTACAAATGGATCCTATGCTATTTTTCCCTCATGTTTTCAACAGTTGTAGTGAGTTTAAGAGATCTGTACAGTATTGCTATCGGCTGAGAAGGATCACATGCAACTAGAGATCTACATACTTATGTTTATCTTCCTTCATTTTGGAGACATTTTATTGCCCTATCTGGGTGTCAATTTTCTGTCATCTACAGACCTTCATGTCTTGCAGTTTTATTTGAAAAATGTAATTTCTTCAGACAATCCAAGAACTAAATGTTATCACAATTAGAAAACAGCAATAATTAATACTGAATTTTAAATCAGAGATGCAACTAGCAAGAAGCATTAGGGGTATATGCAATTAATTATTTCACACATAATTATTTCTGATATTACTCCAACTGTGATAACATAGAGCATTTGAAAAAGCAGACTGTAATCTTTCTTTCTTTGCATAGAAGCTCTTTCACTTGATATTGTCTTGCTAAATAATATGTAAAATACTGACACCTAATGTTAGCTTTTAGTATTATTCATTTTGCAAAACTTTTACTACAAGTAGGGAAAGACCATATGAAACTGGTGCTTATACTGCAATTTCAAGTAAAACACAGTATAGCTTTCACTTTCCCTCAATTTTTGGAAATGATTTTCTGAATTTATATATATGCCTATAAAAGCAAGTAGCTTTCATATTTATCTTCACAGCTCATAGGTTCAAAAGAGTGAGTAGTTCTGAAAAGTTGAAATAAGTGAGTTTTGACATGCTGAATTTAATCAAATCCATCAAATGGAACACAAATTACAATTTATAAAGTTAATATTTGTACCTGAAGCCTGAAATGTTACTAAAAGACAAAATACTACTAAACATTTACTAATCATAGAGTAGTTTGGGTTGGAAGCGACCTTCAAAGGTCATCTCTCTGACACCCCTGCAATGAGCAGGGACATCTTCAACTAGATCATGTTGCCCAGAACCCTATGCAGCCTTGACTGTCACAACAGGCTCCACTAAAAAGTCTCTCCCCATCTTTCTTATAGGCCCTTTTTAAGCACTGAAAGTCTACAATAAGGTCTTCCTGGAGTCTTCTCTTCTCCAGGCTGAACAACCTCAACTCTCTCAGCCTTTCCTCATAGGAGTGGTGCTCCATCTCTCTGATTATTTCTGTGGCCGTTCTCTGGCCTTTTCCAACAGGTCCATGTCTTTATTGTACTGAGGACTCCAGAGCTGGACACAGCACTCCAGTGGGGGTCTCACCAGAGCAGAGGTGCAGGATCACCTCCCTCAACCTGCACACACTTCTTTGTGCACAGCCCAAGATATGATTGTCTTTCTGGGTGGGAAGAGTGCATTGCTGGCTCACATACAATCTTTCATTCACTGGTACTCCCCAAGCCCTTGAGATGCCTGCTCTCAATCCCCTTATCCTCCAGCCCTTATCAATACCAGGGAATGATCTGACCCAGGTGCAGGACCTTGTACCTGGCTTTGTTGAACCTCAGGAGGTTCACTTGGGCCAATTTCTCGAGCTTGTCCAAGTCCCACTGGATGGCATCCCATCCTTTGGGTGTGTCAATTGGACCACTCAGCTTGGTGTCATTGCAAACTTGATGAGGGTGCACTCAATCCCACTTTCTTTATGTTGTTGATGAAGATATTAAACTGTACCAGTGGTCCCAGTACAGACCCCTGAGGGACACCACTTGTCATCCAGACATTGAGCCATTGACCACTACCCTCTCAATGCAACCATCCAGCCAATTCCTCATCCACTGAACAGTCCACCCATCAAATCCATGTCTCTCCAATTTAGAGAGAAAGATGTTGTGGGGGACTGTGTCAAAGGCTTTACAGACGTCCAGGTAGACAACATCTTTAGCTCTTCCTTTGTCCACTGATGAGTAACTCCATCATAGAAGGCAGAACTGACTAGGCTGGTCAGGCAGGACTAGCCCTTGGTGAAGCTGTACAGGCTGTCTCTGTACTCCATATGCCTTATCTGCTATCTTTCAGAACCTGGACTGTATAGATTAAATAAGTACTTTGCCTACCCTACTTAGTTCACTTTCCTCAGTCAGAGACACAAGGAATGGTTTTCACAGCTTGTGAATTTAATACAATGACAATCTATGACCTCAAAATTCACCATCTATCTCTTTGTAATTTCCAGGACAGCTGGTCCAAACCTGATGTCTATGTGCTATTTCAAAAGAGGTTTTGAGGTTCTTACTCTTCCTGTGTTTGTCACAAAACTGAGGCTCAGCTGATACAAAAATAAATTGATATAAAAATATTAAAATATATGAAAAAATCAAAATATGACCTAGTGTCATATCTGTATTTATATTGTTTGCATAACTTTATAGGGAAGACTTAAGTGACTGTAAGCCAGAGCTGTACAGCTGCACAAGCACTTCAAAGGCCCTGGCAGTGAAGTAAAATCCTTTTCAACACTGTGGACAGACACAATTTTATACTCAGTAATTTTTTCATCAACAGTCAATTTATGGAAAATGGTCCTTTTCTAAGATCTTATCATATGACAGATAAAAGCAGGTGCGCTGAAGATGAAAATAGAAAAATAAAACTGCAGCCATTAAACTACAGATCTGCAGTACAGTGATATAGTTACAGCAGAATTAAAAAGCCATGATGTCAATGTAATTAAAACCTCTTGAGTGAGCCAGAGCTTTCCAACTGATTAAGACTCCTGTGCTACTCTTTATAACAATATTCCAGTTTAAGAAGCTCTTCTTACTTTTCACAAGTGCTAAAAATACCAACCAATGCTTTATTTACAGTTCTTTCAGTTTTCCTCTACACATTGTAACCAATTAAATAGGTGTTACTGCAGCAACAATTTTAAATCTACCTACCTTTAGGGAATTTTAGAGCAGAGGCAGACACAGTGAAGGCCCTTGGGTTTCTCTGTTCAGCAGAGATGCTCAGTGTGAAAATTTTAACCACCAAAAATGCCTTTGAGCTAAAATGCAGCAGTCCTCATTTCTTCCCCTAAATCCTTTCTCATACTTGAAGTAGAATAAAAATTAGTACCATCAGAAGAATAAAACTCAAAATCCCCCCCCCAAAAAAAATCAAAATCCCAAATCCTTTCTCATACTTGAAGTAGAATAAAAATTTGTACCATCAGTAGAATAAAAATTAGTACCATCGGAAGTAATTTTCTAGGTGTTTCATTCCATCAATCAGACACATTAAGTATCATCAGAGACAAAATTTTAGTTGATTCTTGAAAAAGAATACAAACATCAGTACAGACATAGAAGTCTAGTTGCCAATTATGCCAAGGTGTTATTTGTGACTTAAAAGAACTCTGGGTAAAGTGTGGGTTAAATTCAAACAGGTTTTCTTCATAGTTTTGGGCTGCCTAGTACAAATCTCTGTAAAAATCTGGGCCACACTGTAAGTTAACAATGAGGTACTTTGCTGCTGCTTAAACAGTTCAGAGTTCATTTTGCCTAATCCAAAATAAGCCTTGTTAAAAACTGCAGTAAATGCTCATACGGCCCTTCACACTGGCTTACATGAATGTAAAATTATTCTCTGCTTCCCCAGGTATATCATCTCCAAGATGATTACCTAGAAATATAGAGAGCAAATGTTTTGTTTTAGCGTACTGTATCACACCAAAGGTATCTGCAGTGTATATTCAATTATATCATTAATTTAACTAGAATTTCAAAATGTTGGCCTATTTGAAAAATTCAGTATGCAGCAGTTAGCAGTTTTGAAACAACTCATTGTTCAACTTCTACTTTTCAAGTATACCATGTACTTTAAATAGAATTGCTAAATTAAAAATGTAAATTGGACCATATTTTTTAACAGTTAGTGATTTGTCTATTTTCCATTTTTTATTATGCATAATTTTTATAATAAAGAAGGGATTTTTTTTCATTGCTGTTTTAGTTGATAGCCATTCTTCCATGCTTCTCAAAGCTAATGTAATACAACTACATAAAATGTTTAAGAAAAGCCCATTAAAATATACAAGGCATACTAATTCATGAAGTCAAAGTCAGAGCAGAGTAGAAATATAAACTTTAATAAAACTATGTCTGTTGTAAATAACTATTCAAGCACAGCCGTTTTTCTGCAAATTGCATGGGATATAGCTTAGTGTATTTGAAGCAAAGAATTGCTCAGTGGGATAAATGCATCTTAGTCAGAAATAGATTAAAAGATACAGCTGAGCCATCAGTAAGAATCAGATAATGCAGAATTATTTGCTGTTTGTCTTGAAGATGTAATTGCAGATCCCAGGATTTCAATAAATCTGTGCACATCATGAAAAGAATTGTAGAGAGGAACTGGGGTAACACGAAGAGCATTTGGTTCTCGCATGTCACACTGCAAAACAGAAAGGGAATACTTAGTAAATTCCTGATATAGTTGAAGATGTCCCAGCTCATTTCAGGGAGGTTGGACCAGATGACCTTTGAAGGTCCCTTTCAACCCAAACTATTATATGATTCCATGATTTATCTGTCAGACTGTATTTTTAAACGTCATCCTTTGTCTTCAGGGAAGAATGACTGGACTGACAAGGAGACACATGTAAAAACTTTGCGGCCTCCAAGAAACTATTGCAAGGAGCATTATTGTGAAGAATGTAGCAAGAAGAGTGGTGTTTTGCCTAAAAAAGGATGCAAGGCTCAGGATGGGCAGGACTCTAGCAGTGCCATTGAGGGGCTCCACACCAGCTATGTATCTCCACAATTTACCTTAACACCTATATCAACCTATAGTTGAAAAGGCACACAGGTGACAAAAAAGCCGCCACAAAACAGAAACATGCCAGTACACTGTGTCTTGTACAACAGGTGTGAGTAATATCACAGGACTTCCAGTATTTCTCCTCCCCCCACAATGAATTTGAACATTCTACTGAATATTGCCTCATATTTGAAGCATATTACTGCATCGTGAAGACAAGCCAACAGTATAAGCCCTGTGCCCTCTTAAAAGCAGCAGTTCCTGGAATTCCCTGGCAGCACCAAGACAGCAACATATTTAGCCTCAGCGAGTTGTCCTTTGGGGACACAAGTCACCAGTAGAAATAAAACCTGTATATCATTTATATGGCACTAGGCTATCAGTCTCACCTCCCAGCACTTCTAAATCAATGAATGTATAGCCTTAAATTTAGCTTTTATTCTTTTTGGGAAGTGCTAACTGGCAACTGGGCCATTATATGGCACTGCCATTCAGTGGCCTCTTTTTCTGAGTGTTAAAACATACCTCTAAGGAAATAACTGCTTTTAATTCCTTCAACTCAATGCCTCACAAAGAGCAAAGGTTTTGCCATTTGCAGACGAGGAAAGGGACTGATGGTGGTTCAGAGTTCCTTGCCATCATCAGTCTGTAAGTATGTGATTTGTGGTGTTGAGGATGGTGAGCACTGCCAGAATCCACGTCCCTGACTGCCTGCACCCCAGGGTGGCGCAGACCAACTCTTTGGCTTTCTGGCCTCATGTCTGGACCCACAGCAGGGGACCTGGATGAGCACACTTAACAGGAGATGCCTGTGCAGGCAGTGCATTACAGCTTTGACATACTCATATTTGTGTTCTTCCACTGATTTGGGATTTTTCTTCTTTTTTTTATTTCCTATCTTTCCTGTTCAGACCATTAGCTCCAGATCCATAATTCCTCCCACTGTAAAACACCCATAAAGCCCTTTAACTTCAATAGTGACTCCTGGGTGCCACTCGCAGAACTACTGGAATAAATCAATAGAGAAAGGGCAATATACACATTAACAAATAATCTATAAAGTTACTTTTATTTGATTATTTGCATAAGTAAAGACTGAAGATGCTATATAAGCAATTTCCATCATTCCCAGAGTTTTTGCCCTTATATGAGATTATATTTGAATAAAAGCAAAATTATTAATTTGTTATGGTTCATAAAACAGTTCATAAGAAGATGAAGTTTGATATACTCACAGCTACTCCTCTCTTTTCCAGCTCTTTAAACACAGATTTGATTGGAAGGGAAAAAGATAGCGTGATTTGACATCCTCTTTCCTCAATCTGAGATGGCGTGATTATTTTTACAAAGGGCTTCCCTGGGTTTGTTTTATCTTCATTGTAGTAAAGTTTTATCAGGTATTCCAAGTAACCAGTGAGTAGAACGGATTTCCTTCTCAATGCCTTCATTGTAGTTTGACCAAAAACCTATAATGATTTCACATCATTAGAATGATAATATAGTAAATATTGCGATTTCTTAGCAATAGCTAAAAAAAGAGAAAACTTAGCCATGTTAAATTTCTATTGCTACAGATAATAAAAAGGAAATGAAGACTAAAAGGGTAGATTTCTCTATCCATTCTCATTGGAATCAAGTAGTCATATCAGATCGACATTATACATAAATGCGCCATAATTGGGCTTTTTAAAACACAGTGTAATGTTATTACTCTAGATAATGAAAGACATTTCAATCTACTGTTCAGTTTTATATCTGTATCTGCATGAATGTACTTGCACACAAAAAGTTTTCTGAGATCATTCATTTGCACGTCTGAAGAGGATCCATAAATTTTCATATATGGAACAGGACATAAAACTCAAAATCACATACAGGTTTTTTCCTGTATGTACTGCAAGTAACAAAATCCAGGGTCAAGACTGAAACATGACTGATCTACAAATACTTGTTTTTGAAAACACAAAATTTATACTAATACTGACTTTGCTGCTCTAAGTCCTGTACAGATTCTGTCTCTGATTGTGCACATGAAGAAAAAATATTCACTTGATTCTGGTTTAATAGCTCTATGCTCTTACACAACTGCAAGGACTGGTGAGCTGTGGAACTCAAAATGTCATGAGACATACAAAAGTGACTGCTTAAAAATGACAATGCTCCTTTACCACAGAAACGAAAACAACCCATGCGGCAGGAGAGTTTGGGAGAAGAAGGTGAGGCAGGTTCTACTTGTGCTCTGGAAATGTCCAGTTACAGGGAATAAAGAAAAATGAGACCCTGGAAACAATTTATCCCTGCCTTCCTGAAACCTTCCCGTTTCTTGTTCCCAAGCAAGTAGCTTCAGAGAATAATGACAAGATATAGACATGCAAGTACCCAGTAGTCACTTTGAATCACATTCTGGCACACAAATGTAATATCACTGCTTAGGGACAGTTATGCCTCCACTGACTGCAGCTGCAAAAGGTGGAGGTCCTGTAGGAAAACCCATGATCTTCACTCTCAAGAAATCAGTGCTGCACACTGAAGGAGCAATGCTTGTAAGACTACTTATAACCTGGAAGAGAGTATAAGGAGATAACTGAGAAATCCTACTCAAAATACAACAGAATCTGTTTTCCAGCAGCACCTGGAAATCACTCTTCTTTTAGAATATCTCAACTATTATTTTGTGGTTCGTTCATAACCACTAGATGCTGCACAAAAACAAAAGTTCCCACATGTTTTCTGTGAAACAAAATATGGCTTCTGTAAGACAGTCTTTGCATTGAAACAGTGCAGATATGGAAATGAATGTGAGAGAGATCAAAGCCATCAGCAGTCAGCACTTGCACATGTCAATAAAAATCTAAAGGTACTTCCCTCACCACACAGGCAGGCAGAACTTGCACGCAAGCTTCAGAATGTTACTAGAGGTAGAATGGAGACCTGCCTCCCATTCTTCTGGCCTTTGCAGCAGTACAAGAGATGGATCTCAGGCTGCATGCAAAAATCTGTTTCCTCAAGCTTTGCGCAAGGAATATTTGGCCTCCTGGGTGAAATTTTTTGGAAAAAATCTTTTAAATGTGGCTGCGGAGCACTCCCGTTTTTTCCATAAAAGGGAGAAGCTACTGCCATAATAGTCATTTTAAGCATTACCGAGGAATAAAGTCCATTAACACTTGCAGTTTTCATGGTTTCCATTGGAAACACTGCCTTCTGCTTAATGTGTCCCAGTGAAGGTGGCATGCAATTTCACTAGCCATCTCTTGCCAGAAATGAAAACTATTTTGTTTCCCACTGTATTAGAGGAGTTAGCGCTGGAAAATCCTGTCTGTGCCAAAAGGTAATGCAGGCATAGAAAGGGGAGGCAATGGAAACTGCTCAGCCTTCATTGTTTGAGGCTCCCTGCAGTGGGATAAATGACATCAACCCACACAAACTGGAGTACTGAAAATCTGGGTCATAGCAGAATAGCTTTCAGTTTATCTCTAAGGTCACATAAAGTTTAAAAAATTATATTGGATGTTTAAGGACTAAGAAAATAAATTACCAGGCAGAACAAGCAGCATTGCTGCGCCCTTTGCAGTACTTCAGCATTGCATGTAAGATGAGAGAGCACAAATCGCAATTTTCTGGTTATGTTTGCTAATGACACCCTTTTTTTTTCAATAAATAAAAAAGAGGAACATACAGAGTATGGACATTGTTCTTTGTTCCAGCATCAGTTTTGCCATTACACAAGCATTAATGGAATGCTAGCAGACACAAATTTCTTCCATTTATGTTGGTGGCAAAACCTTGCTTCCCAAGACTGGCTTGAAAAGCAGCCTTGGCAAAATTTTAATATAGTAACATATGTAGCATATAGTAGGAAAATCTTTGTAAAACCATCCTTTTCGGACACAAAGATGTGTCCTGCATTTCATGGGGGAATCATCCATAAGAGAAATGTTGCTACATCTCCATAGGAAATGCAGCATGATACAAAGTGTTTGGATAACAGCTGCATGCCTTCAGACAGGGCTGAACTGCCCTCTCTAAGGCTGACCAGATGGCTTTCAGCCCATTGGTGCCACCTTCCTAAAAAGGAACGGATTAGCTCTATATGGCAGGACTGCCCTTTCCACAGTGATTCATCTAGAGATGGGTCAGTGGTGGGTCCCTGCTCCTTTGGCCACCAGAAAACTAATGACAAGATGAAACAAAAAACAGTCTGGAGCTATACCACACATATGAATTCCTATTTTAGGAAGTATTCACGGGCAGCTTCTGCCTTTTCTATTTGTAATCAAAAGGACTACAGCAGAGGACAGGCTCCCTGAGCCCCTGGTTCAATTTAGGCTCCAGGACACTCAGGGGCCACATCTGTTTTTTTTCATAAAGCAATTAAGTCTGTTTTGCTCAGGGAAATATATGTAAAAGCACCTCTGAATGCAACTTTACAGAGTTATGTAATTCCTTCATCAGAAAAATCTTGAACAGCATCCTTCGCATGAGTTGCACTGAGGCAAGCTCTGAGTATCTCTATGGGAGAAGCTGCTGTTTGTACTGAACCACCGAAAGCTGGCACAAACACAGTGCTAGCAGTCAGACTTGGAGGTGCAAACCTCGAGTATACTGGGTTCAGCAACACATTTTGTTAGAAGAGTGAAGAGACGAGCATATTTATTAAAGGCCTTGATCTCTCAGATTGTAGGGTTGTTTTGTTTGTTTTTCACACAATCACCCCTTTCTTTTTTAACTATTTTGACACCTTTTTTAAGGGAGACGGCAATAATACACTTAACATCCATTTAACATTTTAATACTCTTACATTCAGGCTCAAAGTAAAGCAACCACTTACCTCTAAACTAGCTTGCAGAGCACATACCAGTAAAATTGGAGGATTTGATAACCGAAATCCATTAATTCCTTCACTTACTTGTAATTCTGGAAAATGAATAACTTTTATTAGTGGTTTTGACTACTTCTTTTTAACGGATGGGACATTATCTTGAAGTCCCTCCTCACACAATAAAATATTTCACTAATGTGGCCTATAGGAATTGGTTGTTAAAAGGAAATAGTAATCTATTCACTAATACAAAGCTAATACTTTTAACTTCTAGAGAAACTGAATTTCATCCAGCAGAAGACCTCATTAGCAGCTTCATGGAAACTAGAGAACTGCAATTAATTTGCTTAAATGGTGTGTGTTAAGACCACGTTTGCACTGAATCTCTTTTAACACTGGCACAAGCCAAAGAAATTCCAAGTCAGCAGAGGCATGCTCATGTGGAGCTGTATTGCATGAGCAGGGAATCATGTTCCTTAATTTTATTAAACTGACAAGACACATGGGAGACTGTATATCAACTAAGTGTAGCTTCAGGCCCCATAGAGATGTTGCAGAGACTTTAAACTGTGAAATTTCACAAAATCTATTTAATAAATTTGCGAAGCCTCACTGGAAGTTCTGTGTCACAATTTATACTTCATGCTCCAGCACCAGAACAAGAGGATGCTGTGAAGGAAAGGTTTTTCATGCACAACAGACTGGCTAATTTTACAATGATCATTGCTCAACTTCTCCCCTATAAATTGTCCATGGAAATAAAGACATATTTTTCTTCTTCTAACAGTATTTCAATGCTATTTGTGTCTCCCACTGGCTTTTCAAAGTGCCGCTTTTGCATTTGGTCAGAAAACAAAGAGCAGACTGAGGCTACTAGAGCAGTGTTCTCCAGCCAAAATCATATCACTCTTGTAACACTTCCTTTGCTATTTCAAGGAATTTGGAGATGTTGGAACTTTAGTAGTATTTCAAGACTATATCAGGTTGACTTACCTTTATTTACATAATTTCTCATTAATTCCAGTGGAACTAATCCTAAAGTAAGATCCTCACTCCTCAGAGATTTATGAGTTTTATTCCCTGAGATACTTTGAAGGTTTCATCCATATTCTATATCTGCATTTTGAAGGTATTTCAGCAAAATGTTTAGAAGCAGACAGTCAAGACTCAAATTTATTCCAACATTTATTTTGATAACTTCATTGCGTTACATATTTGGAGTGAGTTTAGTTTAATACCTTTAATATAAGGTCATGCATAAGGAAATACAAGATTCTATCCTTTCTACTCAAACTACTGTAAAATGAAACTGGTTGTTTATAAATACATCAAAAACAAATCAAATTGAAAGCGCAAAAGTACATACTGTTTTCCATGAGGAATCGTGTTTTGAAGTCATGACCCCACCAGCCAATTAGCCTAAGATTTTGTAAAGAAAGTAAATTAATAGCAATTTTGGAATAATATCTTTTAGTTTAGCTGTGAGAGTTAAGAAATATAGAAGAAACATATGCATTCCTAATAATACATTGTATTTCTAAAAATGCAATAAAGTCTATAAATAGCTAGCACTAAAAACACTGCTATTTAAGAATTTCTTTTTAACTACTAATGATAAAATACAGTACATCTTTCAATTAACTATTGATGTCTAACAATATCCATTTTGCCTGAATTCATTTCACAAAACAAAAAATAGAACAGAACTATTTCGACTGTTTTGTTTCAAAGCATTAAATACAAATCCCCTCCTTAAACTTAGTTTTATCATTATGAAAAGCTAAGGGGTGCTATAAAATCTAACTTAAGGAGTTAGTGATGGCCAGCAGACGGTCAACAGAACCTCAGAAGAAGGACTGTGCAGGCATTTCCTGCTCCTTATTGCGAGACAGCAGTCTGAATTCTGAGTAAACTTGTCTTCTGCTGAACTGAACTTACTATTCAAAAATATCAATTTTTTAAGATCGCCTCCAGAAAAAAAATAATTAAAGATTAATGACTTTGAAAATCTTTTATCAAAACTTGTACATTAAGATGACACTACATTATTAACTCATACTTAATGGAAAAATATGTTCAAGGACATAGTTATAAACAGTTTTCCAAAGCAGCTAGATGCACTGGATCACCTAGTGCCCAAGGCACTGCAGATGAAGTCAATATTACAAAAATCAAAGAATCTTTCCCCACTTCCCTTGGGTTCTCTACTTCCTAACTCAGTACATGGCAATATTAGTGACTAATAATGTCAGTACCATTTGAAATTTTCCATGTGTAAATGCTATTACACTATTAAGAAATCACAACCACAGACTCTTTCCTGACCTTCTAATGTCTTCAGGACTGGACATATTAGACACAATTTCTTCCAAGACTTCTCTCTGGTTTCTCTATGCCAGGTAGCAGAGTTGTTAGGAATAAAGCCTGGCAAATGTCCAAAATTTGTAATAGTAAAAAAAAAAAATAATCTGTAAGTAAAACTCACAGTAGATTAGCCTTCCTGGAAGTAAATAAGGAAGAGGAAAGTCACTGCTCCTGTCTAAAGCAGAAGCACTTCTTTGCAGTATGCTCAAAAGAGCTTAGCTCTGCAGAATTAGGACCACATTTGAGTTTAAAATTTGTTATATGAATACTGCATAGTACAAAGTACATACTATTCCTGTATAACAACATAGGTTTTATGTTCACTTCTATGAAAGGCTCTAAGCTGCATCCAAATATAGTGTATACAGAAAAAAACATGTTTTGTCCTCTGTTGCTGCATGTTTTTATCATTCTAAAACCCATGAAAATTAATACTGCAATAGATATTCATTTCAAATTAGATATTATATTGCCAAAATGAATATACCTTAAGTATAATGCAGTTTCTGCCTAAGTGAATCAGTTACTGATGCTTTGAATCATAAAAGATATTCCAGTTACTTAACATGAACTGTATGTCTACCTGAGTATCATATATTACTACATCATACTGCTAATGTTAATGGCGCATACATTCCATGAATTCCAAAATTTTTAAACCAAAAAAAATCCATGGGAAATATAACATTTGGACTATTACTCTATATCAAGGAGGCAACAAAAATTCTATTTGGACCACATCCTAAAGTCAAGGACAAAATAAACATCAACCACAATATTACCCAGATAAAGCCTGATGAAAAGCACGCTGGTTGCATTTTGAATGCTCAAAACTTGCTAACTCTGAAGCTGGCTTAAAAACAGATTTCTGCTGTGGCACCACATTTGCAGCTTGGAACTGACATTTCAGAACTTTTCCAAAACGACAGAATGAAGGATTTTATTTATTTATTTATAAAAAAACAGTTTTAGCTGTCTTGCCCTTTCCTACCATAACCTTGACAATTTGCTTTTTCTCCTTCTTCCCTCTTCCCCCTCTCCCTTTTTGGCTGTTCTAGAACTTCAGCGGTGTCACTACAGGATATCAACTTTGAGGCAACTCTGGTCCTACACTCTTGTTGATCTAATGGTCCATATAAATGTCACATTATTTGACATTTATGTTGACAGGCTTTGAAGTGTAGAAATTAACAAAAAACAGTAATTCGCTCCTTTCAATTTTCTGTGAAAGTTTTGAAATTAAGGTTGTCACTGCTATACCAAATTTCAACCTGTTGTGATGGGAAATAGCTAAAGTATTAAACCCCAAACATAACACTTCATAAATGCTTACTAAAAATAGGAGGAAATAAAACTGCGCATTAAGATACTGCAATAAGGTTTCTTATTTAAGAGTTATTACTCTGCTTGCAAAATGAGTATTTTGAAATGCAGTCACCATTTTGACTATTCCTGCTTCAAAAATGAAGACACTAAGATCCAAATTGATTCTGAATTCCAAACCATAATCTTTGCAAAATACATAATGTGGAAAGCTCTGAAAAGCCTTGTATGATGAGCTTGTGTTTAAAAAACCCTTAAACGTGTTAGCGACAGGACTCTAGGATTACAACCTTTATACTGCAGATAAAACCCATTTTGTGAAGTGTGTTAAAAATCAGTGTCTGGGGAAAAAAAAAGGGGTCTAATTTTGCAAATGTTCCACTATAAACCTCTGTGAATAATCACAGAATCATAGAATGGTTTGGGTTGGAAGTAACTTTACAGATCATCTAGTTCCAACTCCCATGCCATGGGCAGGGAGACCTTTCACTAGATCATGATGCTCAAAGCCCCATCTACCCTGGCCTTGAACACTTCCAGGGATGGGGCATCCACAGTTTCGCTGGACAATCTGTCCCCGCGTCTCAGAACCCTCACAGGGAAGAACTTCTTCCTAATATCTAATCTAAATCTCCCCTCTTTCAGCTTAAAACCATTCCTCCTTTGTCCTATCACTACATGCCCTTGTTAAAAAGTCCCTCTCTAGATTTCCTGTAGGCCCCCTTTAGGTATTGGAAGACTGTATTAAGGATCCCTTCAGAGCCTTCTCTTCTACAGTTGAACAAGCCCAGCTCTTTCAGCCTGTCTTCATAGCAGAGGTGCTTTAGCCCTCTGGTCATCTTTGTGGCCCTTCTCAAGACTCAATTTAGCAAGTCCACATCCCTCTTTTGCTGGGAGCCCCAGAACTGAATGCAATACTCCAGGTCTGGTCTCATGAGAGTGAAGTAGAGAAGTAGAATCACCTCCTTTGAACGGCTGGTCACACTCCTTTTGATACAGTTTGATACAGCACAGGATACAGTTGGCTTTCTGGATTGAGAACACACACTGCCAGCTCATGTTGAGCTTCTTGCCAATCAACCTCCCAAGACCTCCTCAGGGCTGTTTTCAGTCCAGTCTCTACCCAGCCTGTAGTTGTGTTTGGGATTGCCTTGATTCAAGGGCAGGACTTTGCACTTGGTCTTGTTGAACTTCATGAGGTTCTCACAGGCCACCTCTCAAGCCTGTCAAGGTACCTCTGGGTGGCATCCCTTCCCTCAAGTGTGTTGACAGCACCACAGAGGTTGTGTCATCGGCAAACTTGCTGAGGGTGCACTCAATCCCACTGTCCATGTTGCTGACAAAGATGCTGAACAGCAATGGTCCCAGTAGTAACCCCTGAGGGACATCACTCATTAAGGGTCTCCTCCTGGATCCTGAGCCATTGACCACAATTCTGAGTGCAACCATCCAGCCAATTCCTTATCCACTGAGTGGCCCATCTGCCAAATCCATGTCTCTTCAATTTAGAGACAAGGATGCCATGTGGAACAGTGTCAGATGCCTTGCACAAGTCCAGATATGTCAGTTGCTCTTCCCTTGTCCTCAAATGCTATGGTCCCAATGTAGAAGGCCACCAAATTTGTTAGGCATGATTTGCTCTTAGTGAAGCCACATTGGTTGTCACCAATCACCTCCTTATTGTCCATGTGTTTTAGCATGGTTTCCAGAAGGATCTGCTGCATGATCTTGCCAGTCACTGGGATAAGACCTACTGGCCTGTAGTTCCCCAGGTCTTCATTTTTTTTCTTTTTAAAAATGGGGGTTATATTTCCTCTTTTCCAGTCAGCAGTTCCCTTTTCTTCAGTTCCCTTCACCGGACTGCCATGACTCCTCAAATATGACATATACTGACTTGGCAGCTCCATCTACCAGTTGCCTCAGGACCCATAGATGCATTTCATCCTGTCTCATGGACTTACGCACCTTAGTATTTTACCAGTCACTGACTTTCATGTGTAATTGCACCCAAACTGTGCTCTTATCTTGTTATAACACATCATTAATCAAAAGGGTCATCTGTGCAATGGACAGCTTGTGGTGTGTGTGCAGATGGCATCCTTCTGCCAGTACCAGGCACCTGCAGCCTCCCAAGGCTGCTCAGCAGAGGTGCTCCTGATGCATCTCAGTAACCAAACTCATATGTACAGTTGTATCACACACTCAAAGCCACCTTACTCTCACCCGCATTTACAAATGGCTCTACACAAACTCTGAGCACAGACCTGCTCCTCAGACTCAACAGCTGAGGCATAGTCTTTGCGTTCTATTCTGCATTAATTTTATTGCAGTTTTCTAATTGCAGCTTTTATATGTTTTAATTTCGCTTTTATTGCATTAATTTTATTGTAAGCACAAGCATCTTTAGATTCAATGCCAAAATTCAGAATAAAGAGAAAGAACAACACTGCCCTCAAGAAAAGAGAAAAAAAAAATTATTCATTGCTTTACATAGCATATTTTTGGCTCACTGACTAGAGTTTGAGGAGTTTCAATTATTTTCTTTGCTATCACAGACTTGTCTGATCATGGATGAGTCATTTAGTCTTTCCATGCCTCAAACCCTCATCTCTAGAAATGCTGCTCAGTACTGCCCTAACTCTCTTGTGAGTGGTGAGAATATATCTGTTAAAATGTTTTTACATAGTTAGTAATAAGGACCATGTAAGAATGGAGGAAAAGGCTGACTTGGAGTATCTTACACTGGATTTTCTGAAATGCAGATAAGGAAAGGGATTTGGAGGTAATGGATGATGCCACTGCTTTTCTTCCCTTCCTCTCAGCCTTTCCCTGAATTATCCTCTCAGGCTCAAAAGTAGTTTCCAGTGTTCTGCTTTTGTTGTATTCAGAAATGAATATTTTTCTTGATCCATGTCACCTAACTGGCACATAGGTTGAGGAAAAAAATAATTAAAAAACAAACACAAACAATATTTCTATCACTTAATTCTATGTAGTGTTTTACAGCTGAAGCCCAAATGGGTGGAAAATGTTATTTCACTGCAACTCCATCCCTTCCATTCTGGCAACAACAGCAAGTTCCTACTCTAACCCAGAGCTCCCCTGCTGACAGCATGCTGGAAGAGAGAAAAAGATTTCAAACCATCTTTGGTGTGGTGATGAGGGGTCTGCTTAATCAAAACAAAGAATGATTGAAAAGTGACCCCCAGATTCATCACTGAAATGCAGAATTTAAAGATTTCAACCCTCCTATGTAGGAGAAATTCTTCATATACTGTGAGCTGTCAGTAATAGAGTATACTTAAGAGTATATGGGCTAGGATTCACATGAGGGATTAAGGGAGTTAGTAGCTAGCCTGTTAGACTCTAGCAGTATTTGGAAATCTAATTCTCACTATCTCCTTCAGAAAACCTTGTCAAGATTGCCAGAAGCTATATTTAAAGCCTTCCTTTTTTTTTTTTTTTTTTTCTTTCCCCTCCCTTATGTCTATTTAGATATTCTTTATCCCAAATTATAGGATGGGACTTCTTTCATTAAGCTCTTCTGTGCTATGTCTTTTCTTAATTTTAAGTAAGATCTGTCGTTAGAATTTGAAAAGCTTTTGAAGCCCAGGTAATTGTTAGCCTCAGACTTCTGTAGTTTTGGACTTGCACATACTCTGATGCTTTCTTTACTTTTTTAAACTCATTACAAATGTTTCTTAATTATTAAGCATATGTGACTTGTAAGCAATGCCATACATTATTAATGGATGAGTCTTTTAGAACTCAGTAGAAAAAAATCAAAATTCCTTATTGTGAAAGTAGTAACTTCACATATTTAATATCAATGAGGTTTTGTCAAAAAGACCAAAGTCATATGATTGTATTAGAGGCTAATAACATTACAGTTTTCTTCTGTGAATTAACTTGCATTTTCAATACCATCTAAAGGGAGATGAGTTTTATTCTCTATTTTGAGGCTTGTCTGGGTTAAAAAAATAGCTAACTTCACTTTCTGCCTAGCAAGTTCAAACAGCAAAGATCAAAATCCCGAAAAACAGTTAAATAATCTAAACAATGACACTTACTTAACTATGCAACTGTGATGAGTGAAATTAAGGAAACTCTATATTTGAGTAATCATGCTTTTTCCAAAAGTAGCTGGGCAGCCCCTGGAGCTTCGCTGTTTCCCAAGGTGGAAAATTTAACACAACTGTTGCCACAATTAGAGGGACTCTTTGGTGAAAAGCCTAGGCTGGTCAGCCAATCAAGTGCAAGGTGATTTACAGCTGATAGGTATTTGAAGATAAAGGGTACACACACTCTTCTTGAATTGATTTTTTCCTTGTTAGTCTTTTAGACTCAACACGAGTGGGAATACACCAATTTCAACATGTCCCTCCATATTACCCCTCCAGGTCAAAACAAAAGGAGATTGAGTTCACTTTTGTAGCAGGAAACAAGTTTCTGTGATCAGGGCATAAGAAAGAGAAATGGCTGCAATGCTGTGAATCCAATCAGGGCCCCTTGGAGTTGCAGAGCTCTCTGCCAAACCTCTAAGGCTCTTGCAGTGAGAGATGATAATTTCATTCACCATGATCAGGCAAAAGAAAGGTATGATCAAGCAGCAGACAAAATTGGAGCCTAAATTAAATCCCAGGAAAAGATATCACAAAAAACCAACCCCTCTAAGGCTAATGAAGTTGAATTAAAAACTGTTAAATCAGCTTACGAACAACTATTATCATAAAGTGCTCATAGATCACTTTCACTAGTCAAATATCAGATATATGAAAAGGGGGAATACAGCCAACAGTACGTTAGAACATTTAGTAAGGGGAAAAAAAATATTCTGCCTAACACCAGAAATTAAAAATCAAGGAGGGAGCCAATTTACTCATAGAGATATTAATAAAGTTTTCAGTGATTTTTCTAAAGCACTGAGTATTTCCCAATTATATTATGGTGATAAAAAAGCATATTACATTCTTTAAGAAATCAGTAATTTTTTTCTAGGCTGTTTCAAATAGATTAAATTAAACATGAAGCTAAAGCAACAATCCCTCTTACAGCTACTGTTAAATGTGAATTCTGACATAAAGGAGACTTGAATAGTTTTGATTACTGTGATGCATTTACTGAACTATAGAGTTTCCTCAATCCCTTGAATGAATCTTTGAGGGGATGATATCCAGATGGATTTCTAAATAATATATGTATCTGACTGAACTATAATATAAATTTTTTAAGATATGGGAAGTTGCTTTTCCTTGGATCTTTGTTGGGTTTTGATGCAGTAATCACAATATTAATGCAAGAATTTGTCATGCTAGAATCTTTATTAGCTCAAATGTAAGGATTATCACCTCTGCTTTTTACCTGAAACATGAAGCAACCCACCCTAGATTTGATTTGATTCATAGGAAATAAGAAAAGTGGGAATGTGAAGTAGGAAAAATGAAAAATTATCAAATACTAAAAGTGTGTCAACACATAGTAGGAAATCCCAAATGAAAAATTGCATTCTTTCCAGCACATTTCTGTGCAGAAGCAGGCAAGCTCTCAGTGGAAACAGCAGAAGATTTATTTGATGGTTTTTGTTGAAAATAATAAATTTCCCTCATCAAGAAAGAAAGATTCTGTTAGATAGATACAGAAAGGTACAGATTAAGACATAAGCATAAGAGGGAAGATAATGTCTCTCTTTGTGACCTATTAAAAAATTAGGCAAAGAATTTCTTTCCATTTTGTCAGAGATGTCTGACACCCGCTTGCGCATTGCATCTCTGCAAGTTCATTCATTCATTCAGAAGAAAACTAACTCACTGACTTCTTTTACTGAGAGAAATCAAGACACAGCAAAGTGCTTTCAAAACTGCCTGTCTCAAGGTGAAGAACAGAGACACAAAGGGAAGGCAGTTAACACCACGTGTCCTTTGAAGTGGGGAAAAAGAATCACACCAACCATACAGGCTTGGAGGAGAGCCTCAGGATGTCTTTCTTGCTAGTTAAAGGGGATGCGAGAGTTGCCCCCCGGCTACATTCACCTTTCCAGCAGTTTAAACCTGTTGTGTTCCTTTCATGTGTTCAAACAATTGTGTCTTACACCATATGATGAGAAAAGCTAGAGGTGGAAGATGGAAAACTGCATCCTCAAGGAACACAGCCACATCCCTCTCATTTTCAAGGCTGGGACTGGAAAAGGGCCATGGCAGAGCAGACTAAATGGTGTATGTCCCATCATGTGTTGCAGAAGAAGACATGCATCAGAAATTTGATTCTACCCAGAACTAATACGTAAATTCATTAATCTAGTAAATAATTACTGAAGAAAGAATATCATTAAACCTTACTGCAAGAAATTGACCAGCCTCCACCTTATAAGAAAAATTACAAAAAAAAAAATAAAAAATGCTGTGACAAGCATTATGTTTTAAATGACATTTCTGCGTATCATTGGTGGGATTTTGGACAAAATGAAAAACAAGTTGTCCAGCAAAGATTTAAATATACATAAAATCCCCAAATCTGCCCCAAAATATCTGTAATCCATGCTATAAATGAAAAGCAGAAATCAGTCCAGCACCATGCTTTTTAAAAATGCTACTTTATATCTGAGAAATTTTACAAGAACCATGTCACTGTTTTTCTACATGCTTAATTTTAAGGTTTGACTTTTCAAAACTAAGAGTGTCTGGGTAGTATGGGAGTACACACAGGGAATGAAAACAGCACATTGCTTTCATACTTACTCCACCTATTCTGTAGAAGATGCAGAGTTGATATATGGCACATTTACCTGGGTGTAGTCCCATGGGTTTACGAGGAGATATGTAGCTGCTCCCTCAAACACCTTAAAATCTTAACAGGGCAAAGATGACAAATCAGGGGAAGACTTTCAGAGATGAAAGAAATAGGAGATTATTTATAACAAGAAAAGAAACAAGATTGTTTGAAGATACAGTTTACTTACAAGGGAGGATTTAAAGGAAGATGAGGAGAAAATGCTTGACAGAACAAGGAGACAAGCATGGGAATCACATAAAAGGAGGTACAGAGCTGAAGCAATGAGAATGGGAATAGATGATGTGAGTTGAAACAAAGATGGGCACAAAATTGCTAAATGAAATGTAAACCTTTAAAATCAGTTTTAAGCAATGCTAAGGTGATGGCTTTGTAACAGTA
>WYDI02019422.1:0-14749 GCA_009867235.2 Psittacus erithacus | reverse complement strand
AGGATCACCTCCTTCGACCTGCTGGTCACACTCCTTTTGATGCAGCCCAGGATATGGTTGGCTTTCTGGGCTGCAAGAGCACACTGCTGGCTCATGTTAAGTTTCTTATAACCAACACCCCCAAGTCCTTCTCCATGACATGCGGCAGCTGATTTCAGGTACACTAGTAGATAAAGTCTACCCAAATGTGGTCAATATTGTAGTAAGCTACACAGAATAATTTTTTTTCCCCAGAGGCCTTTGCAGCAAACACACAAGTTTTTTGAAGGTAACTTCACTTCACAGTTTTCAACTTGCCAGATAAATTGTAATGGTTATTCACTGCTGGTACTGCAGCAGTAGCTATTTCTATTCTTCAGTTCATTTTATTTATTTTCTTTCTTTCAAAAGTGCCTGAAAGTGGAAAATAATACCTTGATGATTAGCTAGATAACTTTTGGGTATAAAACTTCAAAGAAGGGAGAGCAATGATGAAAACATAATAATCAAAGTTTCCAGATTTATTACTTATTATTGCAATGAATATTTTTCAGCTTTTAGAATGCATACCATAAAGAAAAATGCATATGAAGCTTTTGGGTTTTAGCATTTTATTTATTAACAATAGTTCCATTTAACGTCCATAAACAGCAGATGCAATTTTAGTGAAATCCATAAGCAATAAAGCTACTCATATTCTGATTCAGGTATCTTGACCCATTATTATCAATTCTGGTTCTTGTGATTATTTAGTTCCATTACAACAGTAAGTGCTAAGTGCTTTCTAAATTAAGATTCATGATAGTCATTCCAGCCATGTTAAGAAAAAACAGTTTTAACCTGGTTACCTAAATAACATCTTACACTAATACAAAAAATATTGAATACATTCTTGATAATTCCAGTAAGAATCTCCTTAACAGTTTGACAACATTGTATTTAAATTAAACATATGTTATGCATGCACAGAATTTGTTGATTTTTGAACTTCAGAAAGTGCTGCTAAGGTTATTACTTATTTATCATTCAAAGGTGTGCTAGGAGATTTTACAGCTATTAAAAGCAAAGGGTCACCTTTGAACTATGACCTAATAGCCAAATCCAAAATTCAAGGAAGCTATCCATTATGACATTTCAAGGGGACCACTCCCTGTTCTAGACACACAGCAAAAACCAGCAAGGTGTACATGGCTAAATAAGCAAAGACACATTCATTGAGGTTTTTGTTCTTTCTCCTTAATTCTGATTAATATTTTCTTATTACCTTCTCTGTTTAGATTGTATCAAAAAATAAGCATGCATCTAGAGAAAATCATGTCTGACCTACAAAGTCTTGCATGGTGGATTGTCATCTGTGATTGGACATGCACCATACACACCTTTCATCAAAATCATCATAGAGCACTTGATAAGAGCTTGATACGTTGCATTCAGCCATAATATTGCTACACTTTACTTGTTTGTGATACACATTTGCTGGGCACAGGCAATTATGAGAAAACTTCAGTTTGACGGTTCAGTTGCATTTGGGAGAAAGGCTCTCAGAGAACTTTATGATTAATCTGAGCTGAATCTTTTCCTTCCAAAAGTCAAGCCTCCCTTTTATGGAGGGAAGGAAGGAACTTGAAGTTTGGATCAGAAGCAGCATTTTTATGGATGGTTTCATGAAGAGCCACACAAAGGATTAAAAAATAATCATGTCAGAGAACTGATGAGCTTTTGTAAAAATAGACAATATTTGGATTCAAATATTTGTGAGATATTTACTGCATCACAATGCATTGTCTTTCCACCCAGAACTTTTTCGGCTGAGCAAGTATTCAGACTGGAGTCTATCAATCTAAATTTAGAGATTTCCTTCTGTGAGCCACAGAAGACATGCCTGCAAATCTGTAGCTAGATCTCAAGATCCAGTGTGGACTCTGAGTTCAACCAATGTTTGATCCACTCAGTTGCTCTTTCGTGGGTGGGCTCAAGAATGCTAGCAACTTCTATCTACTCTGCACAGCTGTCAGCTTTTATAAAATCTGCAGCAACTTTATGTATTTGAGATCTTTGCCTCTTAAATTTGCTTGAGTTTAGCTAACGTTCTAAATTTACTGATGTACAGATAATACATGCACATAGTGTAATCATTATTTTTATTCCTCCTCAGCAAACCTAGCTAAAACCCATACAAAGTAAGCCTCTAAGACTGTTAAAGACCTCCTGTGTTATGTGCAGGATTACCTCTTAGTGCATATAACCCCCATTGTTTTGTCCAGGCCGATTCTAAATGACGTCATTGATTTGTGAGAGGAGTATCTAGTAATTAGTTGGGTTTTTTAACGGTCATGCCATTTGACATACTAAATGTTGTGCATTACTTAAACAATAGGGTAGAAATATCAATAGTCTGGTGCCACTGTGTATGGCTCCTTTCCATTAGAGTGCGTATATGTGTGAGGCTGTGAATGGTGAGTAATAGGGAACTGGTTTTCTGATACTTCTGGTGAAGTCAGCATTAACTTCTTATACAGCAGATCTCTGGGGGTAGACAGAAATACAAGGATTTTATTTATCTTTCTGGGGCTTTAACAGAAGGTTATTTTCAGGTTTATTATGAAATTTAACTGGATTTTACCCTGAGAGATACCTTTAACTGGACCTCCCCTGCCATTTGTCTCACTGACAACAGGCTCAGTAGCTGTTTTCTTCACTTAGTACTCTTTGTAATGCTAATGACAAAGGTTACTTTGGGTCTCTGTTGTTGCTGTATTCTCTTTTCTTCTTCTTCTTCTTCCAGTGCTGTTGTTTAGCCTGGAGAAAAGATGATGTAAACGGGAACTAATCCTACTGTGAAGGTTATTGGAAGATAGAGCCAAAGACTTCACAGTAGGGCATAGCAGGATGAACAAGAGTGAACAAAGAGGTTGAAACACAACTCTATCCCTCGAGATTTTCATGAATCAGCTGGACAGAGCCCTAAGAGGCCTGGTCTGAATTCAATGGCCCTGCTTTGAGCAGGATGTTGGACCACAGACCTCCTAAGGTCCCTTCCAACCTGAATTATTCAGTCATGTTATAATTCTATGTCTTTTAAATTCACTTTCCGTACAAAGACATACCTGCAGACACTGGCATGCCATAAGATGTCAGTCTAGTGAAAGATCCTTAACAGTCATTAAAAAAATCTTGCTTTTAATTGATATTGCTGTAATACAGCTTTGAGTCTGAAAGACAAAATGCAGTGTCCTATGTAAACACAGGATCTTCTTAGGCCCTCACTGACTTTTGGTCTGTAGCCATTTTGATAATCTACACTGGATAGAAATCATCCCTGGGCTCCCTAAAGCTGTTGCCAGATATTCATGGTTCCTTAGGCCATCAGACCTGTATGTTTTGTATTCTACTATAACTTTATATAAGTGAGAAGGAAATAAACAGTGCACATTTCAACCCCCTAAGATCTGTAGATAGTCATACATATACTTAAGGAGTAGAAATATTTTATACTGATGGTCACTGGGTGCATTTAGACCTCACCTGGCTTTAGGTGATTTCTTTAAAAATATCACATTACTGAGAAAACTTGCCTTCAATAAGGTTTTTGTATTATGGGTAAAAGTTATTTACAACCTTGGTGGGTTCCCCTTTGAAGTCATTTGTCTTGTCGAGAGGGGAAGTGGAGCTGGCCTTTGAAGAGTCTCATTTCATCTTGGATCTCTCCCTTTGAAGTACACTTTACCCTGTGGGCATTCCCTATGGAAAATCTCTCATTGTTCATGAGTTTCCTAAGAAAATATTCCCCAGAGGCATGCTTCCCTGAAGAATAATTTACCTTGGAGATACAAGCAGTGATGTATTTTTCATCCTTGCCAACAGCAGGCAGAGTCTAGTTACACCAACTGCACAAACTATTTTATAAAGAAAATATAGGTGATTGCTAGCTTAATATGTAGAGGGCAGTTGCATAACATACAGAGTATCCAAATCTTGATAAACTTAGCTTCCTTAATGCTGCTGAAAAATTATAAGGTACTTCGGTAGCAATACTCTGCCTTGAGGCAGCCCTAATTCTTTTGCACCTTTGATGCTGAAATCTCCTAATTTTTATTTTCTACCAGGAAAAATTCTGTGAAAGCCTGAGAAAACCCTGTCAATCATTCACGGGCCTGATTGTGTTTAAAGATATCTATTCCAAGTGTGATAAAAACAAAGAGAAGGCACTTTTCCTTTTTAAAGAATTATATCTTTTTTTGTTTGTTTGTTTGTTTGTTTCGTTATAGAACTTCAACGAGCAGAAAAGAAAACCTTTCTTTATGGTTCAGTGCTCATTGAGGTCTAGTACCTCTGTGAGGTTGCAAACTACAAATTAGGAACATAAACACAAACAAACAGCCACACCTATGGTCCATAAAAGCTTTTCAACCATTAAAGCAGCACTACTTCTGCTATATCCTACCATTGCCTAATTTCAAAGGCATAATAAGGGTAATTGCTATGCATACAGGATCAGCTCTAGGCACAACCAAAACAAGTAGCTAACTTGGACAGCAAAGTTCCAGAAAGAAAAAGCAGCCACAGCCCTGCTCCCTATTTTGCTTATACCACCACCTTAGAAAGCCAGACTGGCTGCTGCAGCTGTGTCAAGGTGCATGGTACACAGGTGATGAGGTCAGGTGGGAGCCCTCCCAGAGGCAGAAATCATTGCCCCAAGCCTTCTGAATCCCCTGGCAGCAGAAAGCCCAGTGAAT
Source organism: Psittacus erithacus (assembly GCA_009867235.2). Classification (NCBI taxonomy): domain Eukaryota; kingdom Metazoa; phylum Chordata; class Aves; order Psittaciformes; family Psittacidae; genus Psittacus; species Psittacus erithacus. The sequence goes on along the minus strand of WYDI02019422.1, from coordinate 10,034 downwards.
CTGACCTTGTGTGACTTCTCTTAGGGTCTCATTTCTGACTGTCATTGCAAGAATGATTGCATGTCCCACAACTTATTTTGGAGGGGTGCAGTGCTGGAAGCCTAGAACAACCTCAGCACACTACATATGTTCTTAAGCACTGATTTAATTTAGTCTTTGCTAGCAGTAAGCCTACCATTCTACAGAATGCTGGGTCACTTAGAAAATCTATGGTAGATTCAGGATTGTTGCAAAAGTATCAGATTAAATTTTCACATTTCATGCTGGCTGTGAAGAGAAACACTCAGTGGATCGCAGTGGATATTATAGCATACACAGTTTGTAGTTTGTTTATGTATATATATATGTAAAAACATATATTTAGAAAACTTCAATTACCTCTGAAAATAGAGGATTTTGAAGATATAAGAGCTCAGCCAACTTGACTGCTTCTTTTAAAATTATGTAATTGATTTGGGTAAAGATAGCATGATATTTCCTATTGCACTATATTTAAGCATTAATGGATGTCTCCTATGGAATCTCTATCTCTCTTCTGTAAGGCAACCTTTGACCATCTTGCTTGTTTGATATTATGGTCCTTTCCATGGCAACAGATTGTGATGCCATGCATGGACACATTATGAGGTTAAAAAAGTCCCCAAGATGAAGCTGGAGGAAAAAGTAGGAAAGATTCTGAAATTGTATAGACACTTTTCAGAGTAAGTATTCAAAAGACTTGGAAAACATGCTTACAGTAAATGCAATAAGAGGCTTTATGGTTGGGTCAACCCTAATACCCTTCTCTGAAATCCAATTGCTAATAAAGGCAACCTGGTTTAAGGTATACATGATAATTTACACAGAGCAAGCTTGGTTTTGAAAAGTCTGGTTAAGACACACCAAATTCTACTAAGGGGGAGCTGAGTGCCATAGGCTTTTCCAGCAACCACATAGGTTTCTTTAAAGTGAGTTCACATGTGTCTGTGCCACACTGAAACTTGAAGGTTGCAGATACCATTCCTTATGTGAAATTATCCCTCTATAAAATAGGGATAATAGCACATTCTAATGAAGTGCTAGGATAAAAACATCATAGTCTGGGCAGGAAATAAAATGGTAGCCAGAGGTTTCCGTTTGCATTTATTGGAAATAAAAATTCTACCTGGAAATCCTGCACAAAATTATATTTGTTTCCTTCTTTTTATGCAAGTATCAAAACCATCAGTATACCAGGAAAACACACATCAGTAAATCAGATTAAACATGGTGAAATAAAGGCACAGGTTATTCTTTTCTGCTTTGTTTAGGAAACTGTTGACAGCAAAAACCTTTCCCATTAAATCAGATTGTGTTCAACCTCTTTATAGTAGGTAGTAGATGAACACCATAAGGGTTGAATGTTATCAGTGGGAGATTTGAGCATGAAGATACGATTCAATCACACTCTACAATTTAGTTTGAGACTGATGGTTCAGCAGAGAGCTGTAGCCAATCCTATGTTCAGCCTTTAACCCTTCCAGCCATATTCTGCTCTGTTTCACACATTCATGTCTATGTGCTCATGTCTTACCTACATAATAATGTATGTAGATATAAAAAACTTTTTCTGCCTTATATCTTTGCATGGACATAATATCCCAGGGGTTAATGCGGCCTTGATCTTGTTGAATTCCTTTACCATACTGAGCACCATCTAAGAAGAGGATTCCTTTCTTACATACAATTTTGGTATATTATGAAACCTCTCAAATTTAGCATAGAAATGTGTGAGTGGTGGAAGAGGTCTATTCAGTGAACAGCAACATGTCTTAGCAGAACACAGATTGAAGTCTGGAACTTGTGTAGGATTTTGTGAGGTCTGGAAGGACAAAAAATGTCCAGAAAGGACAATGCACTTCTGGATTTTTAAAAATCTAGTCACAATCTCCAGTTCAAGAAGTAGCTAAATTGCTGGTTGCATGAACTGGGGAGGGTGGACTGGGAGAAAAGTCATTCTATATTTACCTGTTTTCTTATTTTTTCCCCTGGACATGTACTATTGACTCCTGCTGGAGAGAGAATACTGGGCTAGATGGAACACTGGTCTGCCTGAGGATGTAAGCTCTGGTGTTTACTCTGCTATATTAAATGTTGAAAAGCCTGAAATCAAAGGGGAAGTACTACGGCTTGATTGTACCTTCATAATAAAGTCCATCCTTGTTAAATAAAGAGATCACCAAGTTCCAATGAATTCAAATTTAAACTGTGTCTATAAACATAACATTGTTTACATCTTTCATTTATGATGATATTTCAACTAAGTTGTTCTAAAATTGCTCTGCTTTTGCGCTATGTCATAAAATGGAAGCATATATTACATTAAGCAGTAAGGAGCTGTATCTCATTTAAAACACATAACCACATAATTTCATAGATATATATCTATATATAGATATATATCTATGAACAATGAAATTGCCCCAAAATTAAAACCCTCCTGGCAGTGTATTTGTAAACACAATCAGCCCATAATCCAATAAAGAGACTCTGCTTTGAATTAATGTGAATTGCTTCTCTATTCTGCCTTTACAAATACAACTTTTCATCTGAACTTCCTCACCCTCTCTCTTTGTTTCACTAAAAATAATTGCAGTGATTTTCTTCCTCACTTGTAAACAGCAGAAGAAACATTTAAAAAGCAGAATAAAATTGAGTTGGGGAAAAAAACCCCAACAAAACCAACTACAAAATAAAAGCAGCAGATATTATTCCTTTCATACCTGCAAATAGAAAAGGCAAATCTAATTTCTCAGAACTTCTGACATGAAACACTTTGCATTTTAAAAAGAAACCATCACTTCAATCATTTTTTTATTATTCTGATAATGAAAATGAAAGCTACACTGTTAAATGGAAAGTGCAATAATTTAATATATGCATAAAAATAAAATAATTTCTTTAATTTTGATAATTTAAAAGAAAATTTTCCAAATGACAACCTTTTAGTTATAATTCATTAACATTTCATGCAACAATATTTGGTACAAAAGCAAATCTTAAGATATATGGATACAAATTAAATATTTAGAGGTTCATCCCCGAACAAGACAGGAATTCAGAGGAAGATACGTGGCTTGTAATATTTACTGAACTGAGTTTCAAAAAGGAAAGAAAGAAGATCTTATTCTCAATACAAAGTACACAGAGTTTGGAAGGTAAATCAAAGACTGACACATTAGAAATATTCAACTACAAGGTTTTCTTTCCACTTAGTATGTGCTTTTCTTCAAATTTCCAGAAATTTAGTCATACTGAAAACAATTCAGTACAAAGAAAATTTTACCTATTTGCAAGGCTTTTTATTTTTGTATCTATTTTGGGGCGCTGAAGAAACATTTTCTAATAAATTCTTCTCTATTAAACTTTGACTGCTAGACATGATAACTATATAGACCAGATGGTATCAATTCAGCTTCCTGACTGATGCTAGCACAATTTTTTGCTTATTTTCTCAACAGAGTGTTATTTATCTGCCTGTCTTAAGCTGGTGGGCTCAGAAATAAAAATTTTATTACATGAATACAGGATCGATGCTCCGTCATGCTGCAAGGAGATCACATTAAGGATATTTGTTCTCCCATCTCATTACTTGCAAAGGGAAATAAAGTCTCATTTCAGTGCTCCTTGCCCTAGATCATACCACCTTGACTTTCTGGTCCCATAGAAGTCAGTGGTCAAATCCCACTGATTTTGGTAGGACTGTTGATACTGTGATATCAACTCAGAAAACTCATTTAAGACTTTGAGGACTGAAGATGAGAGGGTACATGAGGACTGGAGTTGCATATTCTACTGGGTCCACTCTGTCCTGTACTATGCTTCAGAGGGTGTCTGACAAATACAACAAGAAGACTCTAGCCAAGGTGTCAGATAGGCAAATGGCAAAGGCTGTGGGAAGTGAGGATTCAGAGATACAAAAAGCCCAGAATTTATAAAAGAACTGGCGATTTCAAGAGAGCCTCGTGTCTCTGTCCTTATAAGCAACTCTGAAAGTGCGACTACTGCAGGTCCTTCCCAGACCTGTAATGCTTACCCAGGAGCAGCAGGACCTGTTGACAGGGCTACTAAGTGAATTGCATATCTTTAGCATGGTGTGAGAAAATAAAAGCACATTGTCAATCACAGCAGAAACCTGCAGCATATTTACTGGCACCATGGAAATCTCAATATCTTTAAATTGTTTCCTTAATCAAGACTTACTTCTGATAAAAGTCCACAGGGCCAAAGCAAGAGGAGACCAAAACCGGTTACCCTCAGGGCAGGCTGCTAGTTTGAAGGCGTGAGAGGGGAGTTTGGCCATGTAGTTTGTGCATATGGAGGAACCCATAGAAGCAAATGCAGCACAGGGCAAACAGGCACAGTCTGCAGTAAGTCAGTGCTAGTCAAGACAGCACTGCCCTTATCAGTTTGCACACTTAATGCGTCCCATGCAGACCATGCAGCAGTCCTTGCTCACCCTCCCATTCTTCACACCACATTAGGTGGGAGCAATCTCCTTCCCTGCGGACTGCCCATGTCCCAACCAGCTGCAAAGAAGACATTGTGCACCTCATCAACCTAGGCCACCCAGAGCCAGAGGCTCTCCCAAGCTCCAGTTCCCCAGACCCAAGGAAAGCAGGACCCTGTGGAAGATCCCCCTTCCCTGCTCTCCTGCTTCCCCCTCCAGACCCACTGGCCCTCCCTTTTCCCCCTGTGGCTTCAGATCAGAGACCGACTGTTTCTTTAAATCCTCCAGTTTAGATTGGTTGCAGGCCTCTGGGAGTCTGTGGCCAAAACTAAAGCCAGGGACAATTCCTGAACAAGTAAGCTCACAATACCCTGTTTATTTATACAGCACAAATGATTGAAATCATTATGCCCCAGCCTAGCAGGACCTATTTATAAACAGCGTCTTAAGATGAGCAATATAGCAGGACTCTCCACCGCTTCACAACAAGCGCCAGCCCCATCCCCCCATCCCCACTATAAAGCTCTAAGGCCCTTCTGACTTGCCACATGAAAGATGCATTCCTCGCCTGTTAAATTAAAATCTAATCATATTCTGCAGTAAACAAGGCACAAAGAACACTCTCGAAATTACGGGATGAAAACCAGCAACACTAAGGGCCAAACTCTCCCCTCAGATCTATCCTACAGCTCTTTGACAAGTGCAATCAGTTAAACATTTGAGTGCTTGACAACAGCTACCCCACTAGATGTTTGATCTGCCTGGTATTCAACCCTCTTCCATAAATTATGCATCTTCAGATCTGCATGTTCTCCATGTTTGTGATGGCTGGTCTCCAACAGAGAGGAGGCTTGGGAAGAAGCGGATATTTCTCTCAAAACACTTAAATTACTCCTATGTTTCTGTCTATACAAAGCAGATCTGGAACTACTTAAGTGGGCATCAGTTGCATTTAGAGCCTTGGAAGGAATAACTTTTGCTTTTCATCCTCTTCAGACACTCATCCAACCTAAACAAAATGTGAGATCTAAACAGCAGCCTCACACTTCTGTGCCATCTGGATGTTTTATTTGCAGCAGCACCCTTCAACTCTCAAAATGCTCACACTACCACCTAGAAACCTATACACAAGAGGACAGGAGCACGGCTGGAATCATGATTTGGTGGCAAATCCCATAAGGAGCTTTTCAACCTGTCACACAACACTCATGGATCAACATGGATGACAGGTCCCTTACTGCATATCCATATACTGCATATCCATAATAAAGTGCTGAATGATTATTTGGGCTGTATACTTTTATAATCTTACCAGTTTACTTAAACGTGGCAATCATAATGAGTCCTTGAGACGGTTACAATTTAAGAATTAATAAGGCTTAGCACCTCCTTGGTGCTTTGCATTTTTCTTTTCAGAGTAGAGGACACGCATTAAATAATTACTCTTCAGAAAAACTTTTATTATCACAGTTTTATGAGGTGGAAAATAGGAGGTTAAGTAACTTGCCTGAAGTTATACAATAAGTTGCAGTGGGATTAAAATTTAGGAGTTGCTGGCTGCCAGCCTTACTTTTGACCACTGGACCACTCTGCTTCTTACTACAAAAATTTAATTCACTTGGCAAGGAATGCATCTTTCATGTGGTAAGCTACATATTGCATTTCTAATGAAGTTGAAGCAAGGTGAGAAGGCCAGAAGATCTCATTGTGAGCTGATTAAGAGTCATATCATGGTGATTCCGTTTTAAAATCTTGATCTAATAGTTCACTTCTACTCTCTAAAAAAAAGAACCTTTTTTCAAAATATGGATGCTCATAGGCAAGCATCTAAATTTCTATTGAGCCATCTGAAGTCTAAGTAAACTGTGACAATCGGTACTTCTGGTATTTTAAGACCTATATCCTACATAGTTCATCAGAACTCAGGCAAGGTTTTGACACCCAAACACCAGAATATATGTATTCTCCACCCAGTCTTCTGCTCCTGGTTCAAGTTCTTGCCCATGTTTTTTCCTGTGATATTCTTCTTTTGAAACCACTTTTTTTCCTTTAATGTTGACTTTAAAAATATCTGAAGATCCACAATAAAGACACAAGTGCACAAGTGTATGTGTGTGCGTGATGGCAGCGACTATATAGCTAGAGATATATTTTCATGTATCCCTTTTTTTTTTTTTTTGCAAGCTACCATATTAAGAAGAGATGTTCTGCAAATACTAAAAATCAGTGTTTCGATGGTCACCATCTGGAAGTAACAACAACAGAGATCTGTGTATGTGTCTCTGTGTGTACACATGAGAGTAAGAGGGGACATATTTGGGACAACCACATCTCCAGATATATCCATCCCTACTGTATTAAAGCCTCCAATGAAAATAGTTTCATGAAAAATTCATATACATGTAGATGAGCTTTATTGACATTACATTCCAATTCCAAGCTGGACCTGTGCAGGTGTATCATAAATTCACCACTAAATAAAGACGTTGTCTTTTATTCTCTTGTGGAATATTGTCAATATATAAAGCCACAAAAGTGAAGAAAGAACTGTCAAAAGGATGATAATGACCATTAAGAGACTGTCTGGAGACCCGAAGAAAGAGCAAAACCTGCATCTGAACACAGACTGGTTCCTGCAACAGAAAAAGAGCACAGTGGCTCTACACAGATCCAAGACAAAGATCATTGCCATTAGTGGGAGAAAAACCTTGATCATACAAGACACTTTTAAAACAGTGAAGAAAAAGAACGAGAACTTAATAATATGAATGAGATTGAATGCCAGAGGTTTAAGTTTGCAAGACTTAGGAAAACAGTCATTATTGAAAATGTATTCTGACATGTAAAAATCACCGCTAAAGTCACCTAACAAATAAAAAAAAGCACACCTGCAATAAATTTTAATTATTTTTGCGTACAGCAGATACACACATTTGTCAAAAGCACAGTAAAAGCGATTTGTTTAAAATCCAGAAAGGTTTACTGACACCTCACTTCATTTAACCTGATTGTTTTCTTCAAACATGAGTTATTTGATTTTTACTAGCCTTTGTCATTGTGACAGTACTGCAGTAGTTACCTAAACAGCACAAAACTTGTTGTCCACACCCCTACACCATTTATATTTTATGTTCACAAGTATGGATATGAAACCTAAGACTGAACCACTTTGTTAGCAGTAGGCACTCTTAGGAATGAATGCCAGTTTTGACAGATTTGCCCACAATGCTCATTTGGTGCTGGCCTTAAGCCTGAAGAGCCTTTTAGTCCATGTAACTAAAATTACTGCTGGTAACTGAAAGATCTAGAAAGATCTAGTAAGATTCCCCGATCATCCAAGTAACCGTGTGCTAAAGATCTTTACATGAGCTGCAAAAGGGATAGGATTTTGCTGAAATCTATGATTAGTTCTCTCTACACTCAAAATACTCATTCCAGAAATATAGTCCTTACTGGTTTTCTGGGAAAACCTGTGGAATTGAATGACTGAAAAGCAAAATTAGTTGTCTAGAAAAATATCTTTCTCTTTACAGAGATCCCAAGGCTCCTGAAAATCAGTAATGTTGTCCCAAATTATGTGAAGCTAAGAGCAACCTGGACTCTGCTAGTGGCATTCTAACAGAAGAGCATCTCTTATTAGGACAGTAGCCATTGTCACTTTCAGTAAAACACAGGATGGAGGAGTGAGGCAATGATCTTCAGCATGTTTGAACCTCTCTCTCCCTTTTTTTACTCTTCCTGCCATTTTCTTTTTTTTTTTCCTTCTTTGAATGAAGAGATCATGCAAGTTTAAGGCTGGTGATTCCACCATGCAATTTCTTGAATTCCCTATAGCAAAAAAGCTTCCTATTGTTGCGCACCTTCTCCTGGGAGCTACACTGCCTCTGCCTGGACTTGTGACAGGATGTTACTCCTGTCACCTCTAAAGGTGGAGAACAGTATAATCCCAGTGGATTTGTAGCATCTGATTCCAACTCTAGTCTTTTTCCACTGTTTCTATGTGTATAGAACTATTTCTGTGGCAGAAAATACTGATGGCAATCCTAATCATCTTCATGTATGCCATATTCCCTCACATGCTTGGTATAAATGATAAGATGAGCTGGTGCCTTTACAGCAGGGATCTTGAATTCAGCTGACACAAGGTCAAATTAAGTCTGTAGGAGCCCTGATCTAAACTCAACTCAGTCTTCCTACAGGAAGAGTATGAAAGAGTACAGCCACAGTAGGATAGTATTGACACAACGTTTTCTTTTTCGCTATATTGGTTGCTAAGACAGTACTCCTAGCTTACCAGTTTTGCCAGGAAATTTGAAGCCAAACTAAGCTTTCAGCTATACATGTAAATCATTGTGAGGTTATATGCATGAAAACAAGAGTAAAACTTAGACCACAGATTTTCCAGGAAAAAACAAGTGCTGCATTTCAGGCAATTAGGAGCAGTAAGGTAAACATTTAGTCACCATTGACTCATGAGCCGAAAAACACAGTAGTCAATTACAGCTTTCAGCAGCAATAATTAATATAGTGTTGATGAAAACTCTGTTTTTCTCTCAACATACAAAGCTATTCCAGGTAATTAAATGTAACCTCATCTATATGAAATTTGTCTTTAATCTGCACATGATATAGTATTTTAACTTCATATCCTGTATTCTGGAAGGCAAATAATATAGGAACATTACCTAAAGCATATAACCAATAACCCTAACATGATTTGTTTACATTTAGAATTATATCACACTTTATGATTAAATATTTGACTATGAAAAGGTTTGTAATTTAATCATTTGCACAATCTTTCTTACATTTCTTTTTATGTCTGATTTATGGAGATAAATTAAAAGATCAATTCTAACTATGTAAACAACATAGACATTTATTTCTTTGTATGTTTTAACATCCCAGGGCTTTTCCAGAGGCATTAAATGGAAATAAAATAAATACTTACAAAACTGATGACTCTTGAAATTTCTGATGAAGGATTCATGGTATTGTGAAGCTTCTGAATAGAGAAAGAGGTGTTATGTGTGAAGCAGACTTTAGTACACTGTATAGCCCTGATTTTCCAAACTGCAGATTATCTACATTTCTCAGTGAAGCTAATGGAACCTGAAATATACCTCTGAAAATTAATGCGTATCACTGCCCTCTAAGTCACTGTTTATAAATCCGAGTAATTTGAAGTCCATATTTCTAGCTTCACTGCCCAACTATTTCCAGCTATAGTTGATATAGCAGTGAAAATGGAAAGAAAAATTATCTTTTATCTCAAGAAGCTTCAATTTACCTATTTTTAGATTTGCAAGAGTTTCTTTGCATGCTAGATCAGTTATCCCTATTAGGTTCCTAAAATAAGCCTCAAAAAAACATAGAATCATAGAATTATAGAACAGTTAGGGTTGGAAAGGACCTTAAGATCATCCAGTTCCAACCCTCCTGCCATGGCCAGGGACACCTCACACTAAACCATGTCACCCAAGGCTCTCTCCAACCTAGCCTTGAACACCACCAGGGATGGAGCATTCACAACTTCCTTGGGCAACCCATTCCAGTGCCTCACCAC
>WYDI02019421.1:0-81357 GCA_009867235.2 Psittacus erithacus | reverse complement strand
GACTTGTTCCAACAGTTCCATGTCCTTTTTAGGTTAAGGACACCAGAACTGCACACAATACTCCAAGTGAGGTCTCACGAGAACAGAGAGGCAGGATCGCCTTCTTCACTCTGCTGGTCACACTCCTTTTGATGCAGCCCAGGACACGGTTGGCTTTCTTTGATATGAATGCAGCTACACAGATGTATTCATTTTAACTGCTAATTTTATATTAAGTTTTGTATGTTTCTGTTCCATAGTATGGGTTAGCATAAGCAATCTGTAAAGGTCAGTAAGTGCTACATGTCAGATCTGATCATTGCAATAATTTTGAAGGGTTGCATAGTTACAATTTTGCTTAGGTGTATATTGTGCAGATGGAGTAAAGATCATAGTAAAATGTCTACAAAATAATTTTACCATATACATGCCTTCCTTCTTGTGGGGAGAATATGTAGATTATGTTGTGTGAGTCAGTGGTCATTGAATCAGTGGTCTCGCCGTCTATCCAGGAAATCAGTACCTTTTTTAATTAATGGAAATGAATAGGAGCACTGTTTACCACAGCTGAATGAGAATAAAGAATAATCCAGTCCAATAAACTGTCTCAGGGGGAAAAAAAAACCCCAAACAAACCCCAAACCAAAAAACCCCACATTATAATTCAGTGTAAGATGCAAGAAATCAATTGTGATGGTTTGCCTTTCATATTTTTGTCTCATCTCTGCATCTACTGCCTTTCACTGACATGACTCATGTAACAATAGGATCAATATTCATCGTAATTTATGCTGTTATTGATTATCAGATTTATTTTGACAACCATATAGAACCAAATCCATTTTGTCACCTTGATAAATTCTTATTCTTAAAAGCCTCCCATTACAGAGATCCACAAACTAACTACAGGCTGCATGAAATAACATATTCCACTTGCTAATTTTGCATTTCATTCCTTTAATTTTCAGTGTATTGTTTTTTCTTAAAAAAAAAAAGTCTTTTCTAAAGTTTTCATGTTACATGCCTTTACTATGTTGCCTCTTGTGTTTTCATTTCTGTGGATGACAGTGCTATACACTTGAAAAATAGAAGCAGCTCTTCCTTGTTGTTTTTGATTACTTGTATCCTGAATAATCTGTCTCTAGTTCTGCAATATTTTTAATGAGTTTGGCTTAGTAAGGTAATATGACTCAAGATGAAGCTGTATGATTAATCAATATAAAGTCATTACCGTAAGCCCTAAATTATTCACCATCATATTCTTCATACATTCTAATGCTGCAAAAGTGTTTTGACTGTAGTCGTATATCAAACAGGTCTTTCCTGAGCTGCCTACAATATTGGTCTTGAGCATGTCCAGTTAATTTGGAATTCTATAAAACTTCCTGAGCAGTTCTAAATTTCTGAAGAGTTTCATTCCTTTCCTCCCACCTTTCCATGATATCCCACCTGAAAGCAGGTTATCCGGAAGAGAAGATAGTTTCCCGAATAGTACTAAAAAATTAGTACAAGGGCAAACTGCCCCCATATGAAAGATCAGGAAGTATGTAACTGGAGGTTAATGCCTTCAAAATGGAAAAACAATGATACAGTACCGAACTTGGAAATTAAGTCAAATTATAGCAGTGAGCATAAAGAACAGCCTGATCAAAATAAGAAAGGGCAAGGTATAAGCTGAGAGAAACTAATGCACTACTATATAATTTTCTATTCATCCATGCTTTTTGAAAGAAGGAGACCGTGAGAATTGTTGAACCACTATTCAGCTAGTAACAGATGGCACCAAAACATCTAAAATACTGATCTGCATTTTGCTTCAATCTTTAATAAAAAGGTTCTCTCTGGTTAGATGATCAATGTAGCTGTCATCTGTGATGAAAACAGAGAAGAGGGGAGATTACTGAGGAATCATCAGATTATCTGGGTCTCAAGCAGTTCATTCAGTAGCCTCAGAATTTTTTAGTAACTATTCTAAAAAGTTTTTGGAGGCTGAGAAAAGCCCAAAGTTAGAAACTAACTTCAAAATGGATGAGGAAGTAAAAGAACACAAAGAATTATAGATCAGTCAGACTGTAATTTAGTACTGAAATGATAATATTAAACCTCTCAAGAAAGTCTGTACTGAGTGAAAAGTGAATTTTACCAGGTTCCAGATGTGTGAAATCAAATATATTTCTGTAGGCAATTCTGTCAGTTTTTGAACAGCAACAGTAGAGCACAGCTGCAGTCATAAGGTCTGAGAAAACAAGTCCTGATAAGTGAGCTCGGTAAAATGAATCCAGAAAAATTCAGTAAAAAATAGCAGTCTTCAGTATTAAACCAAAGAAAAAGTTGTGTATCCCTGATGGAGACGTTAATGGTGTTAAGTAATTGCCCTTATATATTTATTATTTCTCAGCCTATGGCTTTCAAGGTGAGAGTGAACAGCAGGCCCCCTGCACAAAATTTAATCCCCGCTTCTACAATCGTGGACAAGCCAGATGTGTTATTGCTCTTATGGCAGGATGCCTCATGGGCTAGCGTCCCCCAACAGTAGCACTAAGAAGGGCTTGTTGACCTGTCTTTGGCTGTGCTGCACAATTCAGCAGACAGATGCTGTGCGTCATCTTATTGACAGGGCAACTTGCCCTGAAATTGCAGCTCAGCATAACATGCGGATGTGGGCAGTGGCAGCACAGTGTCAAGACTATAGCCATGGATTGGTTCTTCTGGGCAGTCCCAGTGGCTGGCGGCTGAGTGGGAGGAGTCTGGCTATCAGTGGTCTTGCTGGCAGTGTATTTCGCTCAGGCGGATTTGTATGGGTCTTCTGAATGCTTGCTATTGCAGAACTGCGAGATACTTTTTTGCAATTTATTTCCTCTGGCTAGGGATGTCCTTGAGCTGAGCAGAGTAGCTGAGGCCAAAGGATTTGCCTCTCTTCTCGCTCTTCCGAGAGCTAGTCTGCATCCCTAACCAGAACACCCATGCAGGAGAAGATAACAGGGAAGAGAAAATTGAGGAAAGGGGTGATGGAGATCGATTAAGCCTGAGTGGCAAAGAAAGCAATGGAGGGAACAGGAGGTTTTCCTGTATCTCCCGTCCTCATTTAGCTTTCTCCCTAGGACCTATCACAGATCCCTTGACACTAGTAATTACCAGTGATATTGCAAGATCACAGAACAGCTGAGGCTGGAAGCACCTCTGGAGACAGTCCAGACAGAAGTTCTCTAGGTTAATCAATTTGCTACTGGAAAGTGTAATGCCTCTGGCACATGTTTGCTTTGGCAAGCAGCTGTAGACCTCAGCTTTTTTTCTGTGTTGTTTTGGTTCTCCAGAGGGGTACAAGAGATGCTTAGATGCCATCTGTCTAACAAACACTTTGACATTGTTGGAATCCCAAGGAGACACAATGGATAGTTTCTGACAATCTTAAGTACTAGCTTTGCTTTTTATCCTTTTAGAGAAACAAGGTGGAATACATGGAGAGGTTTTTTTTCTGAAAGCCCTTTTCTTTTCAATCCCAAATTATAAAATTCACTGTACTTTCCTTTTCTCTGAGGCACAGCAAACTTTCAAGTTGGACCGGGGAAGGATATATGCTTTAGGCTACCTAGGGAAATTAGTGCCTAAAAACATATGGCATTTCAACTTTAGCAGTGACATAATTGTCATTTGACTGTAATAATGTTCATCTAATTAATTAAATGTATCTTGAGGGAAAAGTTGTAATATGTTAGTTAATGTTAGTTTAAAAGTAGAGTGTTTAAATTAGAAGTTCAAACTCAGATTTAAGTACTGTGCAGTTTTATTTACCTTGTCCATATATAGAATGTTGCAATAATTAATTACATGTCAATGTGATTTATTTATTTTTTTTTTCACTGAACCTTTGCCTCTAACTATAGATACGCTCTAAGGACTGATGGGGGTTTTAGACTTTAAGGTGTGGGATGTCCCTTGCTGGAGTTTGAAGAATGAATTAAAAGATGCAGGCTTCTAGTTTAAAGAGGGAAATTAGAGGCATGAGTCCATCAGATAGGCAAGAAAACAGTCAAGTGGAAATGTAACTTGGTATTTCCTCTTGCCTATCTGATGTAGTACCTTATATCTGGTCTTTCAGAAGAGACTTGTGCTGAACTCATCTTTCTGGAAAGGCATGAGATGCCACTGGGCAACCTTTGGGTTAATTAAGTTTTTTGCTGTGGAATTATAATTTTATTTCCTGAGAAATTGCATGAGACTAATATAATGAGGAATTAGCTGTTACAGGCAAAAGATCTTACTGAAACAACAAACGGCATCCTTGACATAGTAAACTCTTTGGAATGGCCTTTTCTGTTCAAATTCAGGGAGGCAGAAAGTATCATCATCTGTCTTAACATACTGTGCATGTTTCAAATACTTTGGGGGAATGGCGGTTGCGTATGTGGAGCAGACAGCATGCTTCGTTTTGCCTGTGAAGACTTTTCACACTTTTGCGAGTACACACAGAATCATGCTATTATTCTTGTATTTTCAATAAGTGTATATGTGATACCGGTCTTTCCACCCTTGAAAAATCAAAACTCAGGTGCCTTCAAATCCCAAATGCTGCAATCTGCTTTCAAAAAGGAATTTTATGTTGTAATTCTGGTTTGTCTCTTAATTTTTTTTGAACTCTCCTTGCTTATCACACTATATATGTGTGTGTGACAGTGAGGGTGGCCAGCTCCACAGTTTTTGAAGTGACTGCAAGTAAAGCCTTTTCATGTTGCAGAAATTCTCACACCCACCTCTTCCCAGCAATTAATTCTGCCAGAATGTTCTCCCCACATAGGTTTGTGTTCATCCTTCAATCTTATCACTGCTGATTCTGAGAGTTTTTCGCCCTCTCTCTCCCAGAACAGTGGGTGCAGTTGTAACTTTTTACTTCTTCCTCATCTGTTCCTCCTGCCCCAGCAATCACTTCAGGGGAAGGAAGAGTGAAAGCCAAGGAACTTTTCTTCTTTCCAGCCAGCTGAGAGGAACAGGGGGGAAGGAAGTGCAGGCCTCATCCTTGTCTCAAACATGAGGAACCTAGGAAGTGAAAATGTATGGATAAGGTTTCCAAATTATATGTTCTGTTCGTTTCTCCAATTTATTCTGCTGGTGGTTAGTGTACCTCTTACCCTGGAAAAAAACCCCAAACATGCAGTGGCAGAGAAAGAAGGCAGCATTAGGCATTAAAGGAGCAGTTTCAGTCCATGTTAGCTCTCTGCTCTTCATCTCTCACTTAAAACCACTTATGGTAGCCCCAATTTTTCACCTATTGCCATCTCACAGTACTCCCAAGTCTCTCTTGCTTCTGACATTACTCCAGTCACCAGGAGCCACCCTTGGGACGTTTAGGCCCAGTAGCATTCATGCCACTTTGGTCTTTTCCTCTCCTTTAGGAGAAAGCTTAGGCGGGCTTGCATCTTCTAGGATGTGGAAAAACTACAGCAAACGCCAGATAATGGGCAGAGAGAGATTTGTCCTGCGGGCACAACATTCACGGAGGCAGTGCACTGGGAGAGAACTGCCCCTATGCACTTACAAAACTTTGGCTGGCAAATGCTGTGTATGATGGATGTGTAACTTTAGTGGGTTACATGTCCAGTCTGTTTCAAGTGCCTGCTTTGTTAGGAGCAAGGAAAGTTTCCTTGCTTCCTTCAGAACAAGGAAAGCCATACGTTTTCCTGTTTTCCCAGTATGTTCATCTGCTTCCCAACTGGAATTCCTGGCTTTGAAACTAAGGTACGATTTTTTAAAAGGAGATTCAGCCTTCGGGAGAGGTACCCAGCGAAACTCTCTGCCAAGCCCTCTGCCCGTGGGAGTAATTTCCGAGATTTTCACACGTATCTCCCTCTATGAGCCGGGAGGTGCTGCCACGCACCCGCGGGAAGGCGCGGCTCCCCCGGAGCTGCCCTAATGCGGCTGCTGTCTCCTCGGGGAGCTGGGCAGGCCCAGGTCCGCGGGAGAGCCACACGGGAGCTCCCCGCCTCACTGCCGCCGTCGGGAGAGGCACCTTCCGGGGATGGAGAGGCGTCCGGCCGCACGTAGGCGGTGACCGGGCAGCGGCAGGTGGCCGTGCCCCATGGGCACCTCCCGGCGCCGCCCTTGAGCGGGAGGGCGCGGGAGGGCGCGGGAGGGGTCGCTTCCACGGTCGCCCTCGAAGGCGCCTCCTGCTCCTGCCGCCGCCGCCCTCGGGCGCTTGCTTTGGGGCGGCCGCCCTCTTCGCTCTGCTCCGCTCCCCTCCCCGGCGAGGAGGAGCGAGGCTCCCGCCCCCACCTCTGGAAGAGCCGGGCAAGGCATGTGCGTGCGGGGTGGCGCCTTCCGGAGGCGCACCAAGCCCCGGGCTGGCTGCGCGGCGGCCGCGGCTGCCCGGCGCACCATGCCGCTGCCGCCGCCGCCGCGCCCCCTCCTCTCCGCCTCCCGCGCGGGAGCGCGCTCCGCTCCACTCCTCGGTTGCCTCCTGCAGCAGCAGCGGCGGCGGCGGCGGCGGCGGCGCTGAGGGAGTTGCGCGGGCTCTGCCCGATGTGGCAAGAAGCGATGATGATGAGGAGGAGACGCCGCTACCTGCTGGAGCGGGCCGACCAGGCGGGCGGCGGCGGCTGCGGGTCGAGCGGCGAGCAGTCCCGCTCCCGGGACTGGCTCTACGAGTCTTACTACTGCATGAGCCAGCAGCACCCGCTCATCGTGTTCCTGCTCCTCATCGTGATGGGCGCCTGCCTGGCCTTGCTCGCCGTCTTCTTCGCCTCCGGGCTGGTAAGAGACGCCCTCCGTTTGGGACCCACACCGCCCGGCATCCCCGCTCCCGCCGACCGGCTGGGATCTCCCCGCCCGGCTGGCATCCGCGCACTGGTCGCCCTCCGCCGAGCCCAGCCTAATCGAGCCTGGCCGTGTGGGGTGGGACGGGGCGGGCGAGAGCCGGTGCCGCTTCTCCTGCGGAGGAAAGTTAGTGTCGGGAGGCGACGGGGTGGCGGCGGGCAGCGACTATGCGGCCCGGGGACCCCCCGCCCAAACTTTGCTGCCCGGTGTTCCGAGGCGAAGCTGGAACGGCGGCAGTGAGGCTGAGGGAGCGAAAACTGAGTCAACAAGCGCATCGAGTTTAATACACTTAATTCATTGGCTCCGCTGCTTTCCAACTGGCAGCTCGGCTGTATTGGCCTCTTCAACGGCAGGGTTTAAATCGCCGCACAAAAATGCAGCCTGTACCAGTACCTGAAATAACATTTTTATGGCAAGCAAGCCATAAAAATAGCATTTTTATGGCAATGTTCCCTCCTTCTTCCCCCCCTCCTTATACTATTTTCTAGCGTTTGACCTGTTTTAAAAAAGCTTTTGGGCAGATCAGCCTTCGTTTATAAAAAGGGAGGTGAAGTTAGGGAGGTTGGATACCTTTTCTGCATGTCCAGTGGGGGGTTTCAAACCTTTGGGAGGAAGAATATGTCACAGCGGCAGATAATAGTCGGTATCAGTTTATCCCACCCAGAAATCCGTGGCGTTTTGCCCTTGCATTGAACGCAAAGGAAAAGCTGCAGAGGGCAGTAAAATTCTTGCTCCTTGCAGAGTTTTCCTACTGTTAGCGGTTAGAGGCAGGCTGTTTGCGTTACTGTATGCTTCTGAGGTAAAGAATGGGGATTTGAGGAGTCAGACTTTTTATTGGTTTTATTTATTATTTTCCTGAATAGTGGTCTTCTGGAAAGCTTTATGTCTGTTCAACCTTAAGAGTGAGGATTAGTTTAGTACAATCTAATGGTTTCTTTTCTAGAAGCACTGCACATAAAGGTGTTTGCTTAAATAGACAGAATCCTGCTTTCTTGCTTGTGACCAAACTTTTGTCTTAAAAACTGCAGGAACTGATTGCAGGATCAGCTAAATTTAGAGTTAATTGGTGTTTTATTTACTTTTGGTATTTGTATTAAATGTTTTTTGAGGTTTTTATTCAGTGTGCCATTCCTGCTAAATGCAGAGCAGTTGTAAAAGAGCTAAAGCGAGGCCAGAAATGGCAACACCTCATAACTCAGTTGTTTAATGCCTAAATGTTTCAGTTTTGAAGCTCTGTGTACAAAATACAAGTTTGACGCCATATCTGATTCTGGTGTGGTGTTTATCCACCATGGCTGAAGGGACCAATGACGGAAATGGAAGTCCGTCGGATACTAAGGCTAAGGCATGATTATGTGTGGAGACATATGCAATGCTCACCTACAGTCAAGGCAACAGATCTTGGGCTTGACAGTATTTAGCACTAAATTTCATACCTTCATGGTAGAATCTACAGCTTGCTTACAAGTTGCACAGGCTTATTTTCATAATTCTGTTTCTTGAGGTAAATCATTCACGATAACAATGGTGGCATAACCCTGGGCCCGGACTGAAGGACGGCCAAAAGTTATGGAAACAAAACTGCAAGCTGGCTGGATCTTGCCAGGCATTGCTCCTTCAGGAAGAGGGAATTTTATAGTTGAGTCTGTATTTGAAATTCCAGACATACCGGAAGAGGAAAAAAAATGCTTTTAAAACCTTTTTCCTGAGCCTTTATCTTCCTGTGGCTAACAACTGGAAGAGTGAGTGGAGAGAGAGGTGGGGTTCATCCTTAAAGTTTCCAGTCAAGGGATGAAAGTAACTTCAGGCAAAGAGAAAGTTTGCCTATACAGACTTCCAGCCACAGGATGTTGGACAAAATCCTTTGGAGACCTGCCCAGAGTTTCACCTAAATGTGTTCTATTCTAGTCTAGCTCTGGTTGCATTTGTGATTAAAATATTCCTGAATATTCTGTTTCTCCTGCCCCTGAATAAAGAATACCCTTTTCATATAGCTGTACAATCTTAGTAATTTTTTTTCATGCCTCATTATGTAAAAGGGGTACGCAGGAGTGTCTGAGACACAAGAGTCAGTATTAGTATCCTTGTCTTTATTTTGTGTATCTAGTATGCATGCAATTGTTTTGACAGAAGATTTAATTTTGTAGAGGAGGTGCAAGTGATTGGGATAGTTCTTTGCAGGTCTGTGCATTTGAAGTTAAAGGAAATCTTTCTCAACAGTTGTTTCCTTTAGATTTCGTACAAAGCAGTTAAGATTTTACTGAAAATTACCTAAGCCTGGTGTGGAAACAAAACTCGAAAATGACTCACCACAACACTTGATTCGTATTTCTCACTTGTACTTCAAAGAACAGCTTAGAACGTGGAATGTGGGATTGGACATTGTTAAGACAAGATGGATATGCGTGAAGCATGAACCATTTTTATGTTCCAGGCTTTCTTAAAAAACCCCAACCCTGAAACCAATGGAAGTGAGAGGCTTTCCTTCTATTCTAATTGTTTATTTGGTTGTTAGAATATATCGCTGTGATGGCTGAGCTGCTTTTTTTTTTAATTGGCAATGTATTCTTAAATGTTCCCAGACACAGCCAACAGCACAGGGGTGTATTCCACTTACTCAGCTATTTCAACCTGTCAGAGTATGAGCTGTAGCCTTCCTGATTTCAGATGAAAAATTTATAAAACCTGTGGCAAAATTACAGTAAACAAGATTACTTACAGAGTGTGCCTGGAAATCTGATTACTATTCTTTCAGGCAATGTGCTGTGATTGTTACTGAGAGCAGTTTCGTGAGAGATTTTGCTTTTGTTTGTTTCAGAAAACTGTTGTGATTCTGACCTTTGGAATTGAGCACTCTATCTTCTCAAACCCAGAGTCTACTTGAAAAGTGATCGTTCACAGCTTAGAGTTTTAAATAATGTCCTGATAGTATCAACCATTGAATTTCCTGTGTCAAAGTATCCCCTGTATTTGCCTGTACCTGGCGTGAACTGAAACTGGCATGAACTGAAACTGATAAAATGAGATCAGTCATCCATGTTTAGCTGCTGCTTTAATCGATAGAGAGTAAATTATTTTCACAAACCTGTGAAAGCCTTCCAGTGATAGAAATGCCAGGGGTCAGCTTCATTTTCTGTCTGGTTATTGTCTTGTTCTTTCAATATAATATATAGGACAAACTCATTAGTTGCCCTCCTCTCCCTTTTTAAGTACTAAAAACTTACGACCATTTTTAGTGATATCTAAAGCAGTTTTGTCTCTGGCCAGAATGAACTTATTATAACTTCAATCTGTAGGAGAAAAAAAAAAGAAAAACCATTTTAAAACTAAGAGTGTAAAATGTGGGTGTGTCCGAAATATTTGCAGTTGTGATGTTTTGTTTCTTATGTGGTTAAACTAAACTGACTGAAAACAGGGATGATGCCCAAATTGCACAATTTATTGGAAGGCCATAGCTTTCCTTCATCCATGTATTTTCTAAACATAAAAAGTACACATTCCATAGATACAGGCTTCAATTAAAACCTGAAGTTTGGGGCTTTCAGAATCTTTTAACACTTGTGGTCTAAGTCAGAGGAGACCTAAGTCTGTCAAGATCTTCTTTCTGTCCCTTTTCCCAAACCTCATGGTCCCCAGTTTGCTGCCTGATGTACATGTGTTTTCTTTTAGACTGGCCTGTGCCTCTTGCTCAAAGACTGCAATCTTGCTGTGTGGTGTTTACCTTCAACACTAGTCTTCAGCCCTTATCTGTCTCCCAGATCCTTGCTGCTACATGTGATCTTGCAAAGCTCTTAAGATGTGGTTGTCTATGTATTGGCATGGATGCGGACCTGCATGTTTCTTGATGGTATCACTGGCCAAGTAGAGCATGTGCTGGGTGATAAGTGCTTCTACAGTGTGGCATTCTGATGCCTTCCTTCTTCTAAAGCACCATGAGATGGCTTTGGGTTAGCTGCCTAATGATTGTCTGTTGGAACAGAGGTATTACTTATCCCCTTATCCACTTCGAAATTCCTGAAAAGTTCCTGATCATGCAGTGATTCCTGAACCTTTGAATGATTCATAAATCGAAGAAGCTAAAGGTTGATTCACACCTACATCACAGGCATGCCCAAATACTTTCTGTAGCAAAAGTGGAAGTAGGTAATCATTCTCGAAGAGGGAGTACAAGTAACCAGGGAGGTGTACCTACAACATGGCAGATGTACCTTCTGCAGGAACTGTTTTTCTGGAATCAGTCTGACTGGATTTACCTTCAGCTGGTCCTGCATGGAAGCAGAGGTAGCTGCCTCATTCTGAAGGAGCACATTAAAACTTTATAGCTGCCAACCTGTCTCTATGCAAAGAGAAGAAAATCATAAGAGTCCTGTAAGCCTTCTGGGACTTTAGGTGGTATGTGATATTTCTTTTGACCCTTGGTCAGAATGACAGCAAATTCTCCCTCCCTCTAATTGGTCTTATTCTAACAGAAATACCTGATGCTTCTGTTAAAAACCGGATATCAATCAAATCCTTCCAGATTTTCGTTATCAGAATCTCAGCTTGAAATGGAGGGGGAAAAGTCTTCCAGTCCATGTGGATAAAGTAGCTTTGGAAGAGATGTTCCATCATTCTCATCACAATGTCTCAAGTGATGAAGTGTCTGCATAAAGGCATCTGCTGCATGTCTCCAGTAATGTTCTCATCCTCCAGTAATGTACTCTGAATCTGAAAAAATCATCTGTCCTCACCAAAAGGTCACAACGCTGATGTGTTGATGGTGGTATATCTTTATCCAGGAGATGCTTTGTTATAACCTAATTGCATAGAATAATACAGCCGTATTGAATGTTCATTTGTACTGTCAAATTTAGGAAATCTTTTGAGATCAGCCCTGTGTAATTTAAAGCTTTTTTTTTTTTTTTTGTTTAAGAGCACCAACTGTCTTCCCAAAGTACAAGAATACCCAAGGTCTGAAAGCATTCCTTGGAATCTTTGCAGACTGAAAGTAAGCCAAAGCATCTGCTATACTATTTTCAAATTCCAGCTTATGCGTTCCCCACCAAAAGAAAGCTAAGTCACAGTAAAGGTAATGAGGTGGGAAAATCCTCACTAATTGAAGGACAAGCAGAAACAGAGTTGTTTGCATGCTTGATGCTGTAGTTGTTGTTTTGCCCAGGAGATATCCTCCCTCTTCTTAAACTCATTCTGCCAGATTATTGCTACTACCAAGATGACGAAGAATTCAAAACAAACATTAGTGTATTTATAATACCTTTTCGTTCCATAATTCCAACTATAATTGTTCATACAGTTCTGCTTTCACGTCCTGTTTTGAAATGTTCTGTGAGGAAATCCTATGTTTCTATGTCATGTCTCTAGGCACCATATTACAATATATTCTTCCAGCTATAGTTGCTGGCTATTTGGCAGCTGTAGATGCTAGCTATTTGGTACAGTCTTAGCATATTGCCATCCCTGCCCAATGTTCCTTCCAGTAGTATCTCTGGTTGTCTGAGCATGACTTTTGTAGCCAGTGTTACCTCTTCAGTCAGGCCCAAGTTTGCTGTATTTTCGTGTCTGAAGCAGGAATTGCCTAGCTTTGTGTCTGGTTTCTTTTCTCACGACTGCATCAGCCTGGGCCTTTTCTTGTTTTATTTGTTAATGACTCTTCCAGTACATCTGTGGTTACTTTTAATGTTGCTAAATGCTCGTCTCATTTGCCAGTCCCTAACAAGCCTGGAAACAGAGACCCATCAAACAAAGACATGGCGGTGGCATACCTGCTTTTTATCCTTCATATTTAATAACATGAATGGTGAATAAGTACTGGATAAAACCCTAGGTATGGCTATGTTGGAAAAATACTTAGCCTTGAACTGTAATCTTAATAAATTAATGCTTTGTGGATATCCTGGCAGTGGAAAGGTTATTTAATGTCACGGATTGTGACTCAAAATTGTGGATCCACAAATTCTAATCATTAGTGCAGTTCACAAAAATTACAAATAGCTTTCTGACTAGACCTGTTGTTTACTGAGGTGCAGTGGGAATAAGGCAGATGATAGATTGGGCTACAATTGTATGCTGTCTTTATCAGTATCAAGCCAGGTATGTGGATTCAGAAATCATGTATTGACACCTTCATAGTAGATCTGCCATGGACCCGTGAATACCTGTCTGCTTATCTTGCTTAAAAATTATTCAGTTGGTTTCAAGTTCCTTGTGGACAAAGATAACTGACCCATTTATGGGCACCTTAGAACTGCTATAAAAATGGTGAACAGATTTCTTTGGTGGAGCCTTCAAGAGGTCTCCTGGATTAAAGGCATTAACCAGAGATCTCAGTCCCTACATCTATGCTGTGAATAAGAAAGCTTCCTCGTTATAATGGTAGTAGTCATTGGAATCTTCCAGACCGCACCACGAATCAGTAAAAATTGGAGTGTCCATGCCAAATGGCATGGACATTTAACACAAACAGAAGTGATCTGCAAATCTGTTGAGCAGCTGGGTGTGCCAGCACCATGGGAACAAAATGTAGCTGAACACCTGTAGTATTTCAGCCCAAGCCAAGATGTGATCTCAAACAATCTAAGAACTGCCACAGTGGGTTCTGCATATTTCAGAAAGAACAGGCAGCTCAAGCCTTATTTATATACGATGGTGGAAAGATGCCAGCGGATTAAACTTCTGGATTGGGGAACTGGACACAAAAAAAAAGTGAGTTAGCAGAGTTCTGCCTCTTTCCTTTGCCTTCTTTCTGGTTTTTATTTAATTATCATTCCTGATGGTACTGAAAAAAAAAAACAACAAACAAAAACCAAACCCCAAACCAAAAATGGCTCCACACATTTTCTTCTCCAGATCTTTTATTTTTATACCTTGAATAAGCAACCTCCGGACATTGAATTTCAGATGATGCTGAAAATTCAAGTGACTGTTGCACCATCTGTGCAGAGGAGTGTGAGGCTGTCTCTACACTTATCCTCCCAGTTGTCTGTTTCTCCACCTGTATAGAAACATTTTCTTTATCTCTTTTCTATAAACAGAACTCTTGTTCTCAGTGGTAAGTATGTAATGTAAAAGTTCCTTGCTATTTCTGCTTGAGAGACTGGAGGCAGCAGTACCCATCAGTCTCTTAGCCTTGCCCTCAGGTCTGTTGTGTGAGCATCCACTTCTTGACCATCCGTGTTTCTAGGTTTGAAGTTTCTCTAACCTGGAAGATGTGCTGTAGGGTGCAGGAACCTCAGGTTGCATGCTCAGAGTGTGCTCTGGAGGGCAGCTGAGGTAAGATGTGCTCTGGCCTTGATATGTTTCCCTTATAGCTTCAGGTACAACCAGTCTGGTGTTTGATCATTGCATAGTCCCATGAGATCCCATGTGGACTGGTGGCCTTTCATGGCCACTCACTGGGGTTTGCAAAAGTAGTTAGAACTTGCTTTTTCCACCTGTCTCCTCAGGCAGATGTACTGTATGCTGTGGAACCTCTTAAAGACCCTAAATGCTGTGGCATGCAGAGTAGAAATGGCCACTGCCTGGACAAGTGGGATTGCTGTGCTTCCAATTCCAGGTAAAATTTCCCCATCCCCGTCTCCAATTTACTAGTACTTTGGTCTGCCCTGCGGGAAAATTCTAGAAAGACTAGATTCTTCCAGTTCTTTTTCCAGCAGGACTGAATTCAGGCAGAAGACTCGGACGCTTTATTTCTCCTATGAGGTGTGTTAGGAAAACAGATGCTCTTTGAACTTGGCTCAGGACCCGCTTGCTGGTGCTCCTACTCTTACAGAATCGTAGAATTATTTTTGTTGGAAAAGACTCTTAATATAATGAGTCCAACCATTAACCTGACGCTGCCAAGTCCACCTTTAAACCATGCCCCTAAGTGCGACATCTACATGTCATCTAAGTACCTCCAGGGATGGTGACTTATCCACTTTCCTGGACAGCCTGTTCCAATATCTGATAACCCTTTCAGTGAAGAATTTTTCCTCATACCCAATCTAAAGCTCCCCTGCTGCAACTTCAGGCCATTTCCTCTTGTTCCATCATTTGTTACTTGGGAGAAGACCAACATCCTCCTTGCTACAACCTGCTCACAGATAGTTATAGATAGCAATAAAGACTCCCTTAAGTCAAGTCTTCTTTGCTCCAGGCTAAACAAACCCAGTTCCCTCAGCTGCTCCTTGTAAGTCATTCCTCTTTGCTTTATAGACTCTAGAAGGATGTTGGGCTTCCTTTTTTTGGTGCAGCCACTGTGGTAGTCCATTGTAGTGGCACAGTGGTCTGAGCGCAGCCTACTCTGGTCAAGATCTAGGGAGGTGGTAGGTTGTCCAGATCGGTAACTGTTCTTGTAATCCCTATTGGCACCCTGCTAGCTTGTGCCAGAAAGTGGCCAGTTTCTCACTTGGGCTTATTTTCTTCCCCAGCAAGCCCAGGCAACTTCCAAATCTGACTGGTAGATGGTAGGAGTTTAGACACTTCTTCAAGTCTGTTTAGCACTGAAAGAATTTACCCATTTGTTTTTGGTTACTTTGATTTTTACTATTTTCTTACCTATGCTTTAATGCAATGAGGTAACAATACTCGTTAAATAAGTCCTCAGCTAATGCTAAACAGAAATATCTGTATTTGCAGAATCTTTTTTTATCTGTTTCCTATGAATGTGTACGAAGTTTTGCTCCTTTATAGAGCTTTTATTTGGCATGGTTATATTTCAAATGTAAGTTAACATGTTGTTACCTTTATTTAAAATTTTATCACTGTAGAAGTAAAACCCATTGCAGAACACGGGCTTGATCTTGGAGTCAGAAATGAAATAGGAAAGCTATTTGGGTTGAAGTTAGTTGAACTGCGAGACGTGTGAGAGTGTGGAAAGTGTTCTTATGGGAGTAAATTTTAAGAACATTTTCTATGATAACAACTGTGTTTAGTAAGTGATTGCAAAACCTTCGGAAAATCTTAAGAAGTAATTACACAATGACAGTAGTGACTTTTTGATATTAAAACTATTTTTCATGTTATTGTATTATGCTGATATGTTAAATCTCTGGGATATTGTGGCAAAATGTATTTTTAAAAAACTCAGGAAAGAAAAATGTCTAAGCTTAACTTTTTCCTGATTAACCAGACCTCTAAAATGAACACTGTTTCTCAGTGTGCTGAATATGTGCTCCCCGGTTCAAAGTTTCTGATCCTTACTTTTAAGCAAGTTCCATCTTGACATTTTTCTTGATTACAGCCAGATTCTCAAATAATTATGTCAGAAGTAAAGTGATGAGGAAAAACCACCTTTTAACTTCTGTATAAAAGTGACAGCCAAAATATGTAACTCAGTATTAAACAGCTCAAAGAATCAAATTAATATTGGCTTCCATGTGTCTATATGAGTATAAGGAAGGCCATCATTTCACTTTTGTGTTACAGTGCAGTTTAATCTGAAAAACGTCTTTGAGTCCTGTGAAGTAATATATTTTCCATAATGTTTAACTGATGGAGCTCTTTCAACAATGAAAAATTCTGAATATATTAAATCTGCAAAGCATAAATTTTTCATAAGTGTTTTACTCAATTTATCTACATGTATCCACATTTTTGGATGTTGCATAAATAGCAGTTGCATTTGTTGGAGAGTTTCTTTAAGATTATTTTTGAAAATAAGAGGAGGAAGGATTTTGAGAATATCTGAAAAAGCAGCTAAACTAAGTTATTAAGCTGCATCTTTGGAGAGGAATTCAGAACCAGTATGTGTAGAATAAAGCATGAAAGAAGAATATGTTGATCACTACATTTACATTACAAATATTCTAAATGATGTGAGTAGGCGCTAATTAGCTGTGGAGCCTGAAATAATTAATTTCATCAAGGTACAAACTTTTTCTCGCTTTGCTGCATACTGTCTCAGCCCTGTTCTGAAGAGACACTTAAGGGAGCAGAGTGTAATTAAGCATCGTTGCTCTCTGGAACAGGGTCATCTTCTGTGGCTGCCAGCTAGTGCCATTGGGTAGGACAATTTTGTAAGTGCACCAGCTGAGTGTTGTAGCCACCAGTAACTGGGTTGGACCATCTTTTTTTTCATAGGCTGTTAAATGTCTTAAAGTACAGCTAGCTACCTTTGGTAATTGCCAGCCTGAGAGAAGACTGAGATGGTGCTGGTGGACAAAAAGCATGACAGGACCATTCATGTTCCCTGACCCCCTAGTGAGCCCTCTGGACACCTGCTTATTAAATAAATGGTAGTACACACAGACAGATTTTATATGACATGCAGCTAATGGTATCAGAGGATACAAATCAATGGAAGATAAATCGAGAAAGCTGTATAGGTAGCAAACGAGGATGTATAAAGAAATGGGAAGAGCTGCTTACTGTTCAGGGGGTGCATGAGGTTTGCACAGGGCATATTCATGTATATAAAATATACAAGCACACATAACCTGATTCTGCTAATTGTGTTTTCAGCAGGGGTAGGTATCTGTCCTCTCTCCCATGGCATACGATATAGTAGGAATGGTCACAGGCTCATGGGGTTCCCTGGCTACATATTTGCTGCACATTTGCATGTGGGTAGCTCAGTTAGAGGTTGTTCCCTGTTAGCCTGAGATGGACACTACCTTTAAAAATCAAAAGAGAGGTATCAAACAACATGCAGAGAAGAGAAATCTTAAATACAAATGTTACTACATCAGTATCTAGCCACTGTGTTAGGGCTTTGACTATCCTTGGAAGACAGCCTTTTCCAGTTCTTTTGCCTTCATTTGGAAGTGGTGATGATAGGACCAGAATTTTTACAGTGTTCATCATGCATTGAGATGGCATTATGATGTTCTGTCTTGTTTATTCTTTTCCCATGTTCTGCATTTTGGGTTGGTTTTGACTGCTGGTGAGCACCAAAGTGATGTTTTCACAGGTCTACCTATGATAAGCAACAGATATCTCCATTTCTAAGTGTTAATAGTCAACCAAGTGCCTGTTGTCATGTGTATAAAATAAGAACTGCTTTGCTTGAGCTGTATTACTTCACATACATGTCCACTAAAATTCATCTGCCATTTTCTTGCTCAGTAATGACTATTATGAGATTCTTTCATAATTCTTCATAGTTGGCCTTTATCTTTGTCAGATTGCTATTCACCCCTTTTCCCAAGTTGTTTGTGGATATACTGAAAAACATACACTCTAGGATTACTGAGGACTTTTGTGGGTGTTTTGGGACCTCTTTTTTTAACAAATTTTCCTAGGATAGATTCCAGACCTATCAGTACTTCCCTCAGTCTTTGGGAGGGATCCCAGGAGAGATTGAAGTCACTTCATATTCCTGTCTTTGCATACTGGGGCACTTTTGAGTAGAAGTTATGTGTTACTACAGTTTTAGCTATTTCTCCTTTGTGTCCCATTGGCCTTTTCTGGTGAACCTTATCTGCTTGTGGTGGTTCTTTTCTCTCTAATGTCTTACACTGGTACTTCAATTTGAGACAGATCTTCTGATGTGTTCCCCTGTATAAAGTATTTTGGAATCAGAATTACCACATGCTGAATACAGATACAAGAAACCCCAGCAACCCCTTTCTGCTAAAGTCTGCTCTTCTCTAGCTGTTATTTTTAATACCTGCATCATCTGTTTTCTTAGAAATCCTTTATCAAGCCCCCAACTTCTGATTAAGTTTCAAAAATAATAATTTGTTACTTCTTTTTATACTCTTAAAAATGATTTCTCAAGCTTTTTTCTTGGTTTGCATTACTGAGTCTTTATATTAATCCCAATAAATTTTATGATCCTTTCTATTACCCTTTTCAAGATAGTTTTCAGAAACTTCCCTGTTTAGCTGGGAAATTTCCTGATTTCTTTGAATTCCTTAACACATTTTCTTAGCTGCTTATTGAACCTTTGCTTGTCATCCTGTCTCTGGTACAGAATCATAGAATAGTTAGGGTTGGAAAGGACCTTAAGATCACCTAGTTCCAACCCCCCTGCCATGGGCAGGGATACCTTACACTAAACCATGTCACCCAAGGCTCTGTCCAACCCTACCTTGAACACTAACAGGGATGGAGCATTCACAGCTTCCTTGGACAACCCATTCCAGTGCCTCACCACCCTTACAGTAAAGATCTTCTTCCTTATATCCAATCAAAACTTTCTGTGTTTAAATTTGAACCCATTACCCCTTCTTCTATCACTATGGTCCCTAATGAAGAGTCCCTCCCCAGCATCCCTATAGCTCCCCTTCAGATACTGGAAGGCTGCTCTGAGGTCTCCATGCAGCCTCCTCTTCTCCAGGCTGAAGAACCTTACTAATTTGTTTCATATTTATATTTAGAAAGTGTGTCGCTAATCTCAGTAAAAAGTGATTTTAGTAGGAATTTGATAGAGTAAATGGTTTGAGTTAATTCAAAGCATGTGATATTTCAGATCCCAGCAGGAGTCCTCTCTTTATAGATTGTTGAATTCCAGTAAATGAAAAGAATTAAGGAAAAAGTTGCAAATGAATGAGGGACCATGTTAAAGGACTTTATGCTGAACCCAGTATTTTAAATGCTTGTTTGTTCCTTTTATAGAGTACTTTGTCAGGCTGTATGGTTTTATATAAACCAGTGAAATGCTTTACAGCAGCTTTGCTGTCTAAAATTAAACTGAGGGCATGGCATTATCTGGAAAAGGAAAGAACAGGATGTAGAATGAGAGATGTTTGTGGGTTTTGGAAAAATGAAAGTGATCCTTCAGATTTTAGTGGTGATAAGATTATTGCATACTCCTGAAGAATTTATGGGGGTTGGGAAAATTTCTAACAGTAGACTTTTTAATTTCTTCAGTAATTAAGAGACAGCAAGACAGAAAATACTCAGGAAGACAGATCTGTCAGCCAAGATCCATGTATTGCAGGCTTAGCCATTATTTCAGTAGTGTCATGCTGGTGTTTTAATTTCACTACCTCTGGTATATTTTAATTTCTGAGATTATCAATACAAAAATAAGGAAAAGTGGTGGGTTTTGTTTTGGTTTGGTTTGGGATTTTTTACTCCCTCCTTGGGAGGGAGTAAAGTTAAGGTAACGGAATAGACAGCCTTCAGGATTTGTCTTTGCATCCAGTGTCATATTTTAACCCGCTAACTACACTGATGGTTGCAAATTTTGATCAGGAAGCTGAAAGTTTTAAATGTCTTTCTCTGAGAGTTACAATTTTATAAACACTTATCTCCTGTGAAGTAATAAGATAATGTTGTTAAAAGTAGTTTCCAAATAAACTGCTGCCTTCCAAGCCTGCTTTTGTTGACCTGACATTAATATGTATTTTAAAGGCAGGATTGTGAAAAATCCCCCTGTACATATTCAGGCTTTCTGGAAAACATCGAAGTTGTAATAACAATTGTTTTCTTGTATTTTTTTAGTTGCCTAATGAGCGTACTATTCTGCCTTCGAATTTCAATTTTCCCTCAGAATTCACACACTGTGTGGGTGCAAGCAATCAGCTTGTGACGCTGCAAGCAAGTTATTGCATAGTCAGCTCAAAGAAGTGATGTCCCACTGCAGTCAAGGAGGTTGCATGCAGTTACCTGTGAGGAGAAGCTGCTGCGTTGTGGTCTGTTTCTTGGGTTGTTTTTTTGGTTTTTTGTTTGTTTTTTTTTTTTTCTCTGCACATATTTAAATGAAAAAAAAAGGCAAAATTGTGCAGTAGGCAACCAGTGGAAGGGAGAGAGTGGGAATGAAATTTTAGATTTAGTGGTCAAAATGGCTCAGCTAAGAGTTGAGATCAGCGTACACTCAAAAAAAGGAAACTGGCTGATTAGCTGTTACTTTGGAACAAAGATTTTGATGGATTGATCTAGCGATAGAATATGTATAAGAATATCTAGCTGTATGAGCATACATATGCTCTAAACTGGAATCTAAATATTGTTGATGTATTATGAAACAAGATCGTTCTAAAAAGCACAATACTTTCATATTTTTACTGACATGGAGAAGTGTGCTGTTGACATGCACGTGGATATTCATGCTAGTGTATGTGTAGCATCATCATTATAATTGAAATACCAATTTGTCATCATTTCAATCTGTGGTTTTCCTGAGTCTTGGTTTCCTACAGGAGCTTCTGGATTCCTGCCGTGCCGTGATCTGGACTGCATGACAGATGGTGCAAGGAACTCAATGTTGTCCTGTCACTGGCAGAAGGTCTCATTTCTCTGACCTTGAAGCAAGAGTTTTGCAATGCCACCTAGAAGTGCAGAAGTCAAAGGCTGAAGTTAAATACTTTTAGTGTTATCTGGGCTGACGTTGGTAGTAACAGTATTAAATCAATTCACTGAAACAAATTGCAGAGATGGGAATGATCAAAAATCACTGAATTCGGAGACATAAATCAGTAGCTCTTACTACTGTCAGTTAGGTTTTATATTTTGTCTCTTACTATGCAAGGTTACATGTATCTTACTTAATACAGCTCAATACTCATGCGGTCGCTTATCTCTATGCCTAACTTTAAGCCTGTAAATTTGTTTTCAGTACATTTACCCAAGTGCTTAAAAGCCTTCATGAGTGTATTTAATATTTGGAAGATTAGCATTTGCATTTCAAAGTTAGCACCATCTCTTACAACTTCTTGACTCTTCTTTTGCCCATATATTTGATCATCAGTGCTGCGATAATTGCTGAAATGTGTGACTTCCTATATTTCAAAGGGAAGAAAGAAGAATTGAAAGAGGGGCTGGCTTTTGTCAGGCAGGGTAGGGTACATGAAAGATAATCTGCAGTCTGCACAATCAATCAGATGTGGACATAATTTCATCACGGTGTTTCCCTTGCTTTAAACCTGCTGGTGTGATGGCTGGTCCTGGGCTGGAGGCCATATGGAGCTGAGTAGAACCGCAGCTAATGTGCTCTGCAGAAAGACAATATGCGCCTCTTGTCTCCTTTCTCCTCTCCTGAAATGTGGATGTGGTTGGTTGAGGCTCTGTAGTGGGCCTATGTGTACTAGGGGCTGCTCAGTGCTGCGGTAGGTGCAGGCATGTTGGTACTGGGTTTGCACGCAGTAGTAGGCAGACTCCAATGCAGCAGGTGGGGATTTCAATGTGCAGTGCGCATAGAGTCAGGGCTGCAAAGAAAACAAAGAAGCTTGAACAGAGGATGGGGAAAGAACCTTACTGCATGTGTATCTACAGATGCTGGGTTCTAAAACCTATTGAATCTGGGAAAAAAAACGAAAATCCCTAACCAACAAAATACTGCTGACACCATTTGTAAATTTTTGTAATTTTTTTTTTGTAAATTTCCATATCTAACAGTAAATTTTTAGTTTTGCTTTAACTGTAGCAAGTCTTTTGCACGTAAGAAAGAAAAAAAAATCACATAAAAAAGCTTTTAAGCAAAATGTGAAGCACTTAAGTTGAAAACCCATAAACAAGACTTGTCAGGGTACTAAGGAAGAAACTACAGAACAAGGGAGAAAGAAATGTTATTTCTTATGCTTAGATATCTTACACGTCATCAAATTGCTACTTTCAAATTGTTCCCAAGATTTCACCAGTGTGAAAAATGAATACGAGGCTTTTCTGCATGAAGCGTATGGTTAGTGGAGGATTTTATGCTGTTGCAGCAGTAGCATTTGGGGCCTGCTCTTGTAATCCTTTTTGGTACAAATGAGGCTATTAGAATTCATAACAGCTGGAGGAATGAGTAAAATCCTATGACCAGACTTTGATGTAGTGTTGTTGTCATTCAGCTAGAGATACTTTTGATCACATACAGGAATATAAAATCAAATATTTATTCTTTTTTAATGCATCCATCACTAAGTGATTTGAAGATATTACTGTAGTAACTCCTATGTAATTTTTGTAAATAAATTTAAATATTATTTATCCTCAATCTCTCTTCAAGTTATATTCTAGTCCTTACTCTGGGTGTTAGAACATTTTGAAGTAAGCAGCTGCTGTGAGAAAATGTATATATGTAATCTAAAGCCCCTCCTTACAAATAAGTACTTTAAACAGAAGCAAAATGCCTAGTGCCTGGCAAATATCACTTTCAAAAAGGCTTTCATAGAGTTATAGTCACATAGTTGATTTGGGAGGCATTTTGACAGCTGCAGTATTCAGTAGGGATGCTTGAATTTCACCTACAAACCACATTAATCGCAGAAATATTTTGAATTCTGTAGCAGAAAGAATATTCCACTAGTGCAGATTGGGTTTGCCTTTTAATTTTCTCAGTCCTATGGGCCCAGTGCATTTACTGTACTGTGATTTACGTTTTTCTCAATCTGCTTCAAATAGTATCATATAATCATTAAATGGTTTAGGTCACCTAGTTCCATAGATGGTGGCATCCTCCACTAGACCAGGTTGCTCAAGGCTCTGTCTGACCTGACCTTGAACACTCCCAGGGATGGGGCATCCACAACTTCTCTGGGCAACCTATTCCAGTGCCTCACCATTCTCACAGTATAGAATTTCTTCCTAATATATAATCTAAACCTACCTTCTGTCAGTTTAAAGCCATTCCCCCTTGTCCTATCACTACATGCCCTTGTAAGAAGTCCCTCTCCAGGTTTCGTCTCTCTCCAGGTTTCTTGTAGGCACAGTTTAGGTACAGGAAGGCTGCTATGAGGTCTCTCTGGAGCCTTCTCTTCTCCAGGCTGAACAAGCCCAGCTCTCTCAGCCTGTCTTCATAGCAGAGGTGCTCCAATCCTCTGATCACCTTCATGGCCCTCCTCTGGACTTGCTCCAACAGGTCTATATCCTTCTTATGTTGGGGGCCCCAGAGCTGAACACATTATTCCTGGTAAGAGAAGAGAGCAGAGGGGGAGAATTGGCTCCCTCAACCTTCACACTTCTCTTGATGCAGCCCAGGATACGGCTGGCTGGAAGTGCACGCTGCTGGGTCATATTGAGCGTCTTGTCAGCCTCTTGTTGACAAGAGGTATTCCCCATGCTATGTGGATTTGCATAGAAGCATTTAAGTTGAACCCCTGATGAAGCTGACTTACTGTCTGGAGTACCTAGAATTCCTTTGTGCTGCTCTTCAGGTGTTCTCCTGCTGACCTGCGACTGCTCTGCAGGTTCTGGGCATCTCTTGCTGGTACTGGCATCATAGCAGAAGTGGGTTAGATTGAGATTTTTGTCCCCCAGCAACTTTAGTTTAAAGCCCTCTTCACCAGCTTGGCAAACCCATGACCACAGATGTTCTTTCGTTTGTCTGATGGATGGACTCCATCAGTCCCCAACAGACAAGGTTTCTAAAAGCGAGTCCCATGGTCTAAGTAGTGGAACCCCTGGCTATGGCACCAGTCCTGTAACTATTCATTGATGTGCCAGATTTAACTGGCCTTTTCAACCCTCTTCCCTTTGACTAGAAGAACTGATGAAAAAACTACGTGCGATCCAGAGTCCCTTATTGCTCTGTGATTCTTCCTTATACTCCTCAGACTGCTCCTGGCTGTATCATGGGAGCCCACATGAAATAACAGCAGTAGATAATGGTGGACTGTACAAGGCTTGGTTGTTTCTTGGTGACACCGATGATATGAGCTCCCGATGAGCAGCACACCTACCTGGAGAGTGCATCAGGTCGGCAAACAGGTACTTCAGTGCACCTTAGAAGAGAGTCGCCTATCACCCATCACCTAGCTGTGCTGGTTGTTACACACAAGGGCAAGGAGGGCTGCCATACTCACCACCATGTCTATCTTGTTGTGACAGGTCTTTCCTCTTCAGCCTGCAGAGCAGCGAAGTGGTTCTGCACCTTCAGAAGGTGCTTTAGGGGAAGCCTTTTCCTCCTGCAGGTTCTTGCTGTTGCAAGTTTCTATTCCTTCTGTGTGCTGGTGGGGGAGTTTTTTGGCTGTTTGGCCATAGATGTAGGTCCACTGCAGTCTGTCTAACTCCTTCTCAGCCTCCCTGATGTTACACAGCCTTCTCACTGCCTCCAGCAGCTCAATTTAGTAAAAGAAGTACCATGCAGTAGTGTGGTTAATAGTTGTTTATGAAGTTACTACTCCACATAACAGCTTCTTACAGTGAAAGAAATCCTATTTTGATTTAAATCACTTTTGATATTCAGTCATGTTGTTCTGGGATCTCCATGTGCGATCACCTTAGAGTATATGACTTCTGTCTGACCTTTAAGTATATTAGGTTTTAACTTCGTTTTCATTTTCCTCTGTTTCCAGGAAGTTGAAGACCACGTGGCATTTTTAATAACTGTTCCAACGGCCCTAGCAATTTTTTTCGCTATATTTATCCTTGTCTGCATAGAACCTGTATTTAAGAAGCTGCTTCGTGTATTTTCTCTGGTGGTCTGGGTATGTCTTGTTGCCATGGGATATCTCTTTATGTGTTTTGGAGGAATCATCTGCCCGTGGGACCAGGTAAGACTGACATTATTATTAATTTTACTACTATTGAGTACATTTCCAGGAACCATTCTATGCAAAATCATTTACATTAATTTTTACGGGACATCTCAAAAAATGTTTTTGTGACTAAACGTTTGCATGCATTTATAAATACCAAAGAGATGTACGTACTTAGGATAGGGAAATATTTGAAGGATTTTTTGTATTTTTTAAGTTCCTTTGCATAATGAACTTTTGATTCCAGTCTTTAGCTTCTTGGTGTAGTGAATATTTGATTATAGTGACCAACTAACCTGACAGAAATGCTACTTTGGTTCAAGACCACTCATGCTATCTTCTTCAGCTTAAAATGTTCAATTTCTCTTTGTTGGCGTTCTGTGGTCTTCAAGAATTTCTCTAGCAACACATGAGAAAAAAGGATTGGGACTTTCCTCACATTTCTAGGGAAATGTATGAACTTCATAGGTGGACCACCCAGTGGATAAAGAACTGGCTGGATGGCAGCGCACAAAGAGTTGTGGTCAATGGCTCAGTGTCCAGCTGGAGACCAGTAACGAGTGGTGTCCCTCAGGGATTGGTGTTGGGACCGGTCTTGTTCAACATCTTTGTTGGTGACATGGACAGTGGGATTGAGTGCTTACATGCAGATATTTAATTTACCATATTTTTTGTTTATTGCAAATTCTACTGAGTTAAATTTTGTTATTTGAAAGATATGATAATGAATTTCAATAGCATGGGGCATAAAAGATATCTAAGAGGGATGCTGATATCTCAGTCCTGGGGTTGTATTTAGCCTGTGAAGGTGGTTTGTCCTGCTTTTCTTTCCTCTTAGGAAAAATGTAGGCATTCCCACAGCATCTGAGGGATGTGGCGGCCATGTGAGGCAGGAAAGGCTTCAGAGGTCTTGGGAAAGGCATTGTCTTCCAGCAGGTTGCCAGGATGCAAGTCTCCGATTTTTAGTCTGCTTCTTGCTTTGTGTGCAAGTGTTGCTTGGAGAAGAAGATATCTGGGAAGGAGCTGCATGGATTCCTTTGCCAGCAGCAGCTGGCTCCAGGCAGCTGCCTTGCCTAGCACTGTGCAGGCTCCAGCCCGCAGCGGGCAGGGATTTCCGGAAAGCCTGGACACAGCTGCAGATGTGTGATGAACTTCACTGTGTATTTGGCATCGCCAGGAGAGGGGTTGTGCCAGAGTGGCCCCTGGCCACTGCTAGGACTTGGAGGTTGCATGGTTCCCTGCAGTGG
Source organism: Psittacus erithacus (assembly GCA_009867235.2). Taxonomy (NCBI): domain Eukaryota; kingdom Metazoa; phylum Chordata; class Aves; order Psittaciformes; family Psittacidae; genus Psittacus; species Psittacus erithacus. Next base: position 54,998 of record WYDI02019421.1, on the reverse strand, counting down.
GACCCTTTGCATCCCCAATACTGTTTTTTCTCCTCTTTGAATAGAGATGCTGTTTTATTGATCACTTTTGTAGGTATTCTTTCGTCTGATGTAGGTTAAAAGTAAACTATGGAAATATGGGAATCTTTCTGGGTATTTGACACCTTACACAATCAACTAATTGCAGGCTTGATGTTTTTGAAGGTTTGTAAAAGAGCTGTGAGCAGTAAAATGCTGCTGTGTATTCCTGGGATGCTGGTGTTTTGATTGCTCTGTGTCAGGAATATGTAGGTCAATAATTGGTGTTCTCTGCTATAATTACATGTGAAAGCAAATCTAAAAAATCCTTCCTCAGTGATCATTGACAGTTTCTTTGGTGAAATTTTACATTTTCTGAATTTTAAAATGATTTTTTGCTGCTTATTAGGTGTTTTTGTTGTTCCTTTATGATTTTTTTATGAAAGAAATGAAATATGATGTAAAATCTGGAATAGTTCTGTTTCAAGTATCTTTGTCAACATAGCTAATTAGAAAATTATGAAAATAAAAGAAATAAAAGTTCATCCACACTTATTTGCTGAAAAAGTGTTTTAATTTTCTTCAAGTTACAGCCTAACTTTTGTTCTGCTCCAGCAGAGTTTAAAAATACTCTTTTCGTTGTATCGTTCATGTCTTCTCAGTCCTAAGATTGTTAAAAATATGGCATTTCTTAATTGTACCAGGAACTATTGAAAGATAAATTTTCTGTATACTGTAGTTTATAGAAAGAACATGTTATTCTCTTGTTTCTGCTCAAGCCTTCTCCCTTTGAAGGACGACCCTGCATCCTTTAAGTTTTGGCTTAATGATTTTAATCTTCCTTTTGGCTGTTTGCAGTTTTTCTCTGTTGTCTGAAGGAACCTTAGGTGTGAACTTTAGCAGGTTCTGTTTACAATAAAAATGCTACTTCAGAGAGACTATTTTGGTTATGAACTCAATATATATTTAACGCAGAGCAGTGCCTCCTGAGCCTGCAGGCGCACAGTTCAAATAATTTCCACAAACAGTAGAGGGCTGGAAATGAAGTAGCTGGATAGAGCCAGTGTTGGTTTGTTGGTTTAGGTCTTTTTTGTTAGAAAGCTGTAGGCTGATGTGAAATAAGTGCAAATCATAATTGGTTTCAGCTATCTTTTTGTTGTCCCTGCAGACTGCTTTTATATGTCTGCATTTCCTTGTCTCTGCAGCTACAGCTTTGGAAAGGGAGCTATCATCAGGTAGGTGTCTGGCCACTGTTTGAAGGGAAAGACAGCACAGCTGTAGATGATTTTACTTCATCCCTTGAGCTGGTCTGTAAGCCCCATGCTGGCTCCACAATCACCTGCTGAACCTGATGCAAATGTTGTTATTGTCCCTAGGCGGCATGGGCATTATCACAAGCCCATCTCCAAGAGCAGCCAGGATATTGGCATTATTAACCTTAGTAACCAACCTCTTAAGTAGGTCCTTACTTCTCTATATGATTGATGAAGAGAAGCAAACAAATTGAGGAGATGGAGGGTACCTTAGTGAGGTAGGTGGTGCCTTTACATGAAAAAAAAAAAAACCTAGGACAGTGATGGCAAATGTCTTTGATACCTGACACACTTTTTTAAAGAAGAATTGCAAGCCTCTCTTACTGGTGTCATCCCAAGTTTCTACCAGTGCCAAACTTGGCAGTGGAGCCCCTGGGTTTTGCTTTTGTCCTGGGGAACTTGGATGCTTTGATACGACCTACATTGGTATGCGCTACTCTGTGTTACAGCCCAGGAGGGCGGCTGAGCTGTCTGGTAGGAGTTGCAGAACACCTGGCCAGGGTTGGTAGGAAAAAAAAGTAGGGCAAAGGAAGTCACGCAGAGGCTCAGAGAAGCAATTGCCTGCTGGCAGATTTTTGTAAATCTAAGGTTTGATCAGTAATGTGTGGAAATAGTTTCAGTGAGGAAAGACCTCAGAGCAATGCTTAGAAAGGTCCGTATGGAAATCAGTGGGTGGTGTGTTCAGTGGAGGGCCAGTAATGCAAGACAGGCAAGCTGAGGAAGTATGATGGAAAAAGGTGATGTATTGATTTTTGTCATGTTAGATCTTCTCCTTACTCTAGAAGCGAGCACCCTTCCTTACAAGATGTAAATCCAGTACCTATCTGCAGAATTACATTCATGCTAGGGAATGAATTTAAAATAGTTTCCTCTTGTTTCACTGACAGTGTAGTTATTGTACAACAGTCGCCTTTCCATGTCATCTCTGACATGTCTAATACTTCCTCAACCTTTTATACAGGGTGAACGTAAATATGTCATAGCACATTGATATTAGTGGGTAAAAAGAGCTCTTAAAGCATACAGTGGATGATACAAAAAAAGGAAGTAATTATACACCATTATGCTAGCCTAATGAATTCTATCTTTGCTGGATTTTGGTATTCAATTCTACTTAATTATAAATACGTTTGCACAGCCCAGGCACCAGATGTGTTCCTTCTTGTCTATATTCAGTTACAGCACAGAAATTACTTCAAGCATGATTTGACACTTCTGGTTTCCAAAAAAAATTATCCAGAGAGTGATGTGTTTAGAATATGTTTGTCTATTTTAGCCTAAATGCTACTTTCTGAGCTGAATCTGAAGCCCTTTTGTTTTAATGCATTGGTAAGGAACAGTTCAGTTTGGGCCCTGGAGCAGCCCTGATTTACAGAGTGCAGAGAAAATTTTCTGTATTAGTATTTATAATTTTCATTTTTTTTTTTATGCTCTCCTGGTACCTGAGGATATCAGGCTGAGGGGTGAGAGCCTGCACAAAGTTTCTGCAGTTGTGGTAATGAGCTCCTGTATCAGGCAGGGCAAGCCAGTGTGTCCGCAGAAAGGGAAGAATTTTCTTTGTACAGAATTATATCGGGTCTGATTTCGTTACCTTGCTTGGGACTTGCCTTATCTGAAGTCAGACCTGATGTATTAATAACATGCTGTGTGCTCAAGCAGTGCAAATAAAAGGAGTTAGATGCTCGAGAAAAGCAGGGTGGGTGTCAGTGAAGTGCCCTGAAACATGGGAGAGTGAGGATATGTTGCTATCAGCTGTACTGCTGGCTCAGGATCTGGAGTGTGGGGGAGACTTGACATTTTTTCAAGTTTGAGATTAATCAGACTATCAGGAATGAGTATCCCAGGCAAGGAAATAAATCTTGTAGAAGCATGGTTCAGTCACTTTGTGGTGAACAGTCACCTGAAAAAGGATATAAGGAAAATCAGAAGTCTTGTTTGAAAGGGGAAAATATTGCCCAGCAGATGATACTGTGCTTTAGAAGCAGGTGTGATAGAAAAGGAAGAAACCCACAATCCACAAATATAAAGCATATTTGCAGTTATCTATAAGAAAGGAGAAGAACAGATGATTTTTTTGATAGACATATGAATTCACAGGCTTAATAGCAAGGCATTTAAATGTGTTTATCAAGTTTGGTGTGGCTACATCTGTATAGAAGACAGGAAAAAGCTGATCTATTTGCGACCTGCCAGTCATGAAAATTAGTAATATAGTAGTTTAATGTAGTAAAATAACGTGTGGAGCCTTGGAACACCCTGTTAGCATAGCTAATGTGCCATTGTTAACCTTTGGTGTGTTATGGCAAAGCACTGTTATAGCTCTTTGTAGAAAGAGAATGGATTTCTTTTCTAAATAGGGAAAGCAATTTTGTAAGAAGAAAATAAAAAATAATATCTATTTTATTGCCAAATGGAAGACTAGAAGAGCTGCTAGAAGAGATGAGTGTTATTAAAATAACTGTATATGCAGGTGAGGGTAGATGGCAGCTAGTGTGACTTCAGAGTGTATGAGGCGGGAGGAAGATTGCTGGCTGAATTCTCAGGGGGCTCTCTGGGGAATGTTTGCCTTTATTAGTGCTTTTTACTTGTGGAGGGGTGACAGAATGTCACTGCTGTAATGAAATTTGTTGATGACCCAGTTAAAAGATTCCTAATGGAGCAAAAGATCAGAATGTTATGGGACAGAAAAGAATGACATTGAGGGCTACTGTAATAGCAGCTAGATGAAATTTAATAATAGGGAATGTGATGTGCCTGCATTTGGGAGCTAACAGCAGAAATTTCAGCTATAGGCTGAGAGTTCATAATAGAAAATCAGCAGGGATGAGCAGAATGAAGAGGAGAAGCATTAGCTGGCCACTGGATCATTAGGATATGCAACCAGAAAAGATTAGGTTATGGTGGCAAAATATCCAGCTAAGGATGAAACCTCTCCTGAATGACCTATGAAATTTCTCATCCCCTGTATTTTAAAAAAGATAAACTGAAACTGGAACAAATGCAGAGAGCGCCAAGTGAAATCACCAGGAGAAAGAAGCTTTTTGTGAGAGGAGAAAAACTTGACTTGGGTATAGAACAACAGAAGAGAAGAATGCTGAGAGTGGTGTGACTGCCATCTACAGATAATCTGTGGTTGCAAACATCAAAGTTGAGGAGAAGCTACAAAAGATAAAGCACTATTGACACATGCACACAAGAAAAATAATCAGCCAGCCATTAATAAAATTTAAACTGGAAATTGGAATAAATCCCATAGCCATTAGAATGCTGGGTTTGTGAAGTGGCTAATAACCTCAGGGTAATAAGAATTAAAATAATGAATTGATTTTACCGTGGAATGCTGTCCTTAGCAATGTTTTCGGTTAGCAGGGACATGGACTTCAGTGATTCAGGAACATCCTTTCAGTTTTTTATTCCTATTCACTACTTGCATCTGGGGACTACTGAACTAGTTTAAATGATAATTTATTTTGTCCTGTGCCTAAAGTCTATCAGAAGAGATGGATTTTCTGAGTTATAGAAGTTCAGAGCTTTTTGTTATTTAAATGCCTTTCATCCTTCCAGCATTTTTATGGAGCAGTAGTCTCAAGAATTTTAACATCAGGGGTTAGGTGAGGTGTCCCTGCCCATGGCAGGAGGGCTGGAACTAGATGATCTTAAGGTCTTTTCCAACCCTAACTGTTCTATGACCTATGATTCTATATTTCTGATCTCTTGTGGCATTCATTATAAGGTTTATGAAAGAGGTTTAATGTAAAGTACAGCAAAGCAGGAGAAACTGGATCAGAAGAACCTTATGAAACCTTTGCTTCCAGCCTAGTTTATTTTTCTTTACTCCATTTCCTGTAGTGATTTTTCCATCTCAGGAGTATACATAAATACAAAGGCTGAGCTGATTATAGATTTCATCAAGATTATTGCATAGTTTGTGTGCCGTGTAGTATTTGCTGTACAAGTCATGTGGATGAATTTTACTGAAAGAAGCATTAAGGTAACTCCATTGAAGTATGATAAAAATGTGACTCAGATAAATATGCAAAACTGAATATAGCAAGACTTTCCTCTCTAATGCAAAATAACACTTATGAATAAGAAAATGTTTCTGAGAGTACTGAAACCAAGTAATGCTTATTTCAGATATCATAATGTTGTTTGGATGTTGCTGATGTTAAGAGACCAGATGACACATGGAAATTAATAACTTATGACATTCGTAAGGCTTCTAAAGTGCTTAATAATTGCTTTGACATTAGGAAATAAACATAAACATCTATTTATTTCATAGTACATATTACTTGACAATTGCTTGTATGATGGAGATACCAGTGAAGCATTAAAGAAGCTATCTAGAACTTTCTGTTAACAAATATAATTTAGGGTACCCATGTAAGCCTTTAATTGGAATTGTTTTCCCTTCAGAAACATAACAGTTTACCTGATTTCCCAGAGGGAAGTATTTGGTACGGTACCGCTTAGGTCTCTTGGTCTGAGCACTTTGACTTTGCTTGCCTGCCTGCCATGGAAAAGCCTGTGCCTTTACTTGGCCATTTGGTGTGATATTGTATGTTTTTATTCTTGTGAATTAGATAATGAAGGGGTGTATCATAGATCCTGACCTTCGGTCATTTGTCGGCATTTGTCTGTTTCTGTTTGCAGGTTTCTAGTGCTGTAACAATTTAGCTAGTAAGTTGTTACACAAAGAAACAAGTGGGTGGTGAAAATGTTTCCTGCGAGCTGCATAAGACCTTGGTTTGGTTGGTTGAGGGTGTTCCCTGTTTCTGTAGCTTTTATGAAATTTTAGGCACAACTATGGTGCTTAAAAAGTGAATTTTAGTATCTGGATTGTCAGAGGATCACTCCTTTTTTAGTCTAGGAAGCAGGTAACAGAATTTTCCCCTGTGTGTGCTTGCAGTTTGTCATATGCTGGCTGTGAAATAGCTTTCAGTTTCACCTGTTAATCTACGAATATACAGTGCTACACAGATATTAAGAAACATTGCTTACCTTAAATTAATTAATATTTGAAAGAAAGCAATATGGTCTGCTGATTATGAATTTGTTGACAAGCAAGGTGCTAGGTTTATAGAGTTTTACAAAAGGAAGAGATAAAGAGGTAGAAATACATTTGATGTAGTAAGGCTTAGTATGAGCTGTGGAAGATGCATGTTTAATATATTCATATGAAAAAAATATAATTTTTAAAATTCAGATGAATAATTTTATATAGCTATCTTAAATGCTAAACATAATAATGTCGGAATTGTGTTATTTTATTATTTCAAATGTGTTTAAGTTCAGATTTTTTAGAATAATGTACAACTAAAATGTTAGTTATATACATAATTAGACTTTATAAATGGTAAATTTATTGAGAATGATAAAACAGGTGTGCTTTCAAGAGATTATTCATGCTCATTTAGTGATTTATTTTTTTGTTTTACTTTACTATATGACAAAATAATTATTTGTATATAAAGCACTGTATGTTGCTTGTATATTGGGACATAGGTTTTGTGTTTATATTGGCTTGATTCAGCAACTAGATATCTAGAAAAACAGGAAGGAGAAAAATAATGGAGCGAGATAATAGTCAATTCTCAGAAAACATTTCAAGGTTGCTGAGGGACAATCCCAGAAGTATTTATCTTTTATGACTTTGCTACCTCTTTAGGTAATGTATGAGACTGATTAACATGTTAATCGAAGAAGGGCTGAGAACAGGAAAGGCAAGGGGATTTTGTCAGCTTTCAAAAGGAGCGATCTTTCAAAAGGAAACTAATAACTATTTGGGACATTCAAATCAGGGAGAAGGACACAACATCTCCCAGGTTCATCACTGTGGACAAGCTAAGCCTCTTGGGTCGCTATAACAGGAACTTAGCTACCAATCTAGATTGTGTTTGTTTTTTAAAAGCTTTGTCTCTTCTGCAAAAATAAAAAGTACTTGAGTGCTGAGAGGAAGTACTGATCAGCCTATCTTCATCTGACCACAATGGCTGAGTGTTGCTCATCCTTACAGAAGGAAGAGGCATAGATACCTCAGTTTATCTGAAATTGCAAGGTGAGAACAGCAAACATTAAGTAGTGTAAGTGAAAACCCAAGCTAGGTTTCACTGATTTAGAGGATTTGGGGCAGGGATGTGTTAAAAAAAACCAACCCAAAATCAAAACCCCCAAACAAACCACAAAAAACCTTCCTATCCCTAAACAACAGCCTGAAATACTAGATATTTCATTCAAGGCAACTCAAAAGCTAAGAGAATTACACACAGTATCTGTGACAGTGAGAGAAGAACCTTTTCAGTCTATCAGGAAAAAACCTACCCTCTGTTCCACCACATACATGCATTCACAAGGCTTAAGAAGAATAATCGTGTTTTCATACAATACAGCATGCACTGTTGAACCATTTAGGAAAAAGGTACATTTCTGTTACTACTAGAAAGCTTCATATGGATTTTATAGCTTAAAATAAACTTGCTGTAAAATAATATATTAATCAGTAATGTCAATTTTTTGTAATATCTTAAGTTCTTGGATTATATTATTCTGGCAGACTTGGTTTGAACAGTTTAGAACTTGACAGCATATTAACCATGTTGGATTCTAGATTCCATTTTTCTTATTTGCTTCTGTGAGTACCATTTTAGCTAAGTTATATATGTATATAAATTTTGTATCTTACAAAATTATCTTTGCTTAAATTGGCAAACTTGAATCTTTTCTTAAATGTTCTGATTTCTGCAACATTTGACTGATTTGCAGATATCTTTATTTTGCAAGAATCTTATTCAAGATGGCAGGTGGAGTGACAGCTTAGTAGCTACAGTGTCCCTGTCTTATGTCTTCATGTGGCATTGCAAAGTCATTTGCATTTTGTAATTTGCGATCTCTTTACACATTAGTGCTTTCTAGATTTCTTGCTTGTTGTAATATTCCAATTTGAGATGGTTTCTATAATCTATCATCTCGCATATTTGTGTTATGACTGTCCTTTGACTATTTTCTGTTTCTTTTGGTTGCTTCACAATTCCTTTGTATTCCTTTTTCAGCATTGCCTGTCATATATTTCCTCCTAAGTTTGCATCACCTTTTTATATTTACCATGACAGTTGTCTTCTCTCTCACTTATTAATGAAGATAGCCTTTCTTCAATATAATACATTAGGTTTTTTCATTACTGTATTTTTGTGTTGCAGTCAGCTCTAGTCTTACAATATTTTTTGCCTCTTTCAGTATAGATGAGTTATTGTAAATTACGACTTTTAGGTGTCATTAAGGATGGTGATAGTGTTGCAAGCTCAAATATCTGAGGGCTCAGTTAGAGTTTTGTCATTGACTGCCCTTGACCACATTGCAGTTCTGCTTCCACCTGCCCCCTCCAAAAAGAATAAAAGTTTTTATTTTGTTTTGTTAATCTGAGGTAGAATCGATCCTAAGTAAATAGGATTGTACTTTTTACGTGACAGTGTCGTATAAATTTTTCTTCATTATGCTGTTTTTATTCTTGATCGTTAATTTTATTTTTCCGAAGAATTTACAGTGAGGAAGGAAATGGGTTAAACAGTCTTTCATGTAAATATGGTGAACATTAAATAAATCCTATTAAAGACACATGTGCCTGAAAATGTCTACTTTTCATAAAGAAAAAAATCTTAGTGCAATGAAATGAGGTAGAGATTTGAGTAAGTCTTTTTTTTTTTCATGTCACACTCTGATTACCCATTAAGACTGCATATGTTATCTAATGACAGTTCCTGTCAGTGTGTACATATTACTTGCACAGGTCTATAAACAAGTATAATACGGTGTTTTAAATTACTTTCACATAGATGAGATTGCAGTCTTGCTTAGATACACATGGATGTTTTTTCTTTTCTTCTTTGCAATAACGTGAATTTACTCAGCATTTAGGAACCTATTTAAGAGCATCAAATACAATTTTGGGTCTTTGTCAGGTCCAGTACAGATAAACTGCTAGATCTACTGGATGTTGCAGGTTATTGACAAGGGAGGGAAAATATGTTGCCTGTATGACATTAATTTGTACATTAAATTCCATTAAAAGGTCAGGGTTGCAAGAAAAGTTGTTCATGTTTCTTTGGTGAGATGAAGACTGGAAAGCAAAATACTGATTAATAACAAAGCCTGGAATGCAGAAAAGTGCAATAAATGCACATTATCATATGTGAATCATATTTATTGCTATACTACCACATGATTTGCTCAACATGAGCACAAGTGTTTCGTACTCTGGATCTATTCCTCCAGAGGGGCTAGCAAAAGAATCTGTACTTCTTAATTCGTTTTCTTTTCACTCCTTCTTGTTTACTTTTAATCACATTTCAGTGAGCACTACTTTTCTCAAAACATGTGAATATTCTACAGATGGCATTTTATAGTATTTCAGGGATATATAGTGGCCACTAAAGTCCGCTACAAATGGAAAATCTGGATCCATAGCATTTGCATAATTTCTGTGATTTATTATGTAGCTAGTGGTAGTGATCACAAATTAGTGATTTTATGTAATGTAGAAATCAGAACAAGATAATTTTGCCTCTTGTGTTCTTGTAGAGTTTGCATGCTTCTTATTTACCTTGCTCAGCAACAACATATCATAATGATTTATAAATAAAATTGATATATGTAATAAAATATCAGGTTTCAATTTTCAGTACATTTGCAATTGTGTTGCAGTTCTTATATGAGGGGTTTTGAGGTTTTGACTGAGGTTTTTCTAACCTGTTTTGTCAAAGCAGATTGGGATTGCCAGGCCAGATATATTCCTTTGCTCAGGATTGCTGTAGTCTCAATGAGAGTGGAAGAGAACCAGTCAGGATGAAAGCCCACCACTGCCATGTCTGGCTTCTGCCTCTCCTCTGTTTCCATGATATGAGACCTCTGCCCATGGGCAGATGGCTGCATTTTGGTGTGCACAGGCTGAGCATCAGATGCTGGAGAATCATAGAATATTTGTAAGGGACCTTAAAGGTCATCTAGTTGCAGCTCTCATGCCGTGGGCAAGAACACTTCCCACTAGTCTAGGTTGCTTAAAATCCCATCCAGCCTGGCCTTGAACACTTCCAGGTATGGGGAAAAAAACTTGGGAGTTTAGACTGGCCACAACCTTTGGAGGTTGATCCCAGGTCCTGGAGTTTCAGGCCTTGGAAGGAGCTGCCCGGAAGTGTGGTGAAAGCTGTGCACCTCCGCTCCACTTTAGTCTGGAGAAGAGAAGTCTCTGGTTAAGAAGGGTTGAGTTAAAACTGTAAAAAAAATATAGTCTCAGGAATAAGTTAGAGTAACCTGATGGTAAATGAAAACCCTGGTTGAGTAGGCAAGGAACAGCGTGCATTTTGTGTGTACAGAAAATAGACTTTCAGCTCTTGTTATTTGTGTACCCAGTAGCAATGGATAGGAACGGGATGGCAAACAACGTCCTGCAAAAGATTAAAAATTGGCACACTAATATTAATGTGATTTCTCAGGTGTTTGGGAAAAATATAGCACTAGCAAGAGGGGGTGTATGTGTTTGAATAGCTTAATTTTAATGCAGAATATGGATAGGGAAGTCATTCTTTTTAGGCAGGATCTGTTGTTGAAGTCATGCAATATGAAGTAATGCATTAAACTTGTCACAATTTTAGAATTTATTTCAAAGCAAAGAAATTTCTGGGGGAAAAAAATCTCTAAAAATGTTCTTCTTACAAAATATAGCTGAAAATATGTTTGCTTGAGTGACTTACTGGTAATGAAAGTGAAGTTTCTGCTTTTCCTCCAGTTGGTTTTTCCATATTTTATTATACTAGGAATTAAAAAAAAAAAAAGTTTACCAACCAAATGTAATGTGTTTTTAATGAATTTACCTTTTCACTCTCTCCTTAATGGGCAATGTATCATCATCATTACTGAACAATGGTGTAGCTAAATGACCTCCCAACACTTGCTTAAAACTGCAGTGCTCTAACCCCTCCTTCATCCTGAATGGGCTTAACCTTGAGATCCTCCAAATGAAGCCATCACTTAAATTGTAACTGGGCAGTTAAACACACTCATAGCTGTGTCTGTACAATTAAGATGTTGCTCTAGTTAGGCTTCTTCTTAATATGAAGTGAATTACTGCTTGAAGAATCAATTTTTCAAGTTTTCAAACTAGTGATATTTTCCTAGTGTCATTATATTTTCTGACTAGAGAGATTGGAGTATTTTTAGTGTTGTTTTAATTTTATGGAACTTGAATATTTAGGGCCATGCATTTTTCACAACTAAAGCCACAAGGGAAGAGGCAGCACTAGGCAGCTGGTGGGGTGAGAAATCATGGTAGCACTGGTGCCTCACCAGGCAGAGCTGCCAAGCTGCCCTGTGGAAGCACAGGTTCTTGTTATCCAGAAATGGACTCCCATCCCTTTTACTTGAAAGCTCAAATCTCTCACAACTCCAACACACCCCAACTCCTATACCCAAACCCTCCTGTTTCAAAGAATCTTCTAAGTTATTCCCAAACTTCTCTCTCAGTAGTTCCTCCTGGGTTTTCCATTCTTCCTTTTTAAGTCCTCCTAGTCAAAGCCCCATAGTCAATGTTCCCTGCTCCCCACCCCAGGAAATGTCCGTCCTTTACTTCTTAGGCTTCCCAGCCACAGTTTTTGCCACAGTTTTGTGTGCTTAGGCATCAATCCTACTGTAGTCACTCCACTGTGACATGGTATTGCACTCCTTGTCAGCAGATTAGCAGTCTTTAGTTGGTCTTTAAAAATATCTGAGCCTGATTTATCAGCTGGGTCTTCAAAAAGGTATCGCCACAGCTTCTGCTCTGGTTTAAATATCTCAGATGAGTGTTATTTATCAAATTGTTTTGGACAAGACTCTCAAGGGCAGGAAAAGGAGTAGGATACAGCCGGTCTATTCATGATGCAGTTAAACTTGTTTATAATTTCTGAAACTATTCCAATTATTAATTCTGATTTTCAAATTACCATTTCACTGATTTCATTAAACTTGTAGGTTAATGCATATTTAGCCAACTTTCAAAATATGCCAGTTTATGTCTCTCAGGTTTTGTTAAAGAGAGAAAGTTTCTACTATTAAAGAAAAAATAATATTAGATAAATGAGGGAAATGAAAAAAAACCTTAATGACTGAAGTATGCAATTTCTGTGAATGCATAAAAACATCCATAGTAGACCAGATCAGAAATCATCATGCAGTATTAAGACATAATCACCACTGATTAGTGAAAGCTTCCTCCTCATCTCACTGCCTAGTAATTTTATGGTGGGCAGTCCTATCTGATCTTAAAGCTGGGAATCACTGCCAGTGGACCTTGTCAGCGCAGTAAATTAACTCTGTTATGGTACTGTAGTTAGCACACTGATGCAGCCTGACTTACATAAGATCTAGCTAAACTGACTGTTTCTACATGCCTCTTGGTGTGTGGGACCACCATAACAGGCCAAGTGTGATGTGGGACAGTGCTCTTTCCGCTGACATATCCAGAGTCGAGTCTTTCACAGAATAGTATCTCTGATCCAATCTTTCTATCCATCCTTCTAGCAGAAGGCTTTGTTCCATCCACAGTCTAGAAAATTGGCTTAAAAACTATAAAGAAGCCTCCTATAAGATTGTTCTTGAACTCTTCATTACAGTTTAAACCTCTCGCAGTGAGAAGCAATGTTATAAAGGTTGCAATTAGATTACTACAGTTAGAAATTCCCAGATGATATATTGCTGCTGTCCACTTTGACATTTACGTAGTTTTAATGTTGACAAACTACCATAGAATAGCTCAGTTGAGAGTATGTTGCGATCATTAATCCATCGTGCTTGGGCAAGCATTTTATCACGATTATCAGAAGACATTTGCATGAATGCAGGCAAAGGTGACATATGATCTATCCTCTTTGCTCTCAGGGGGTGATGGCTTTTCAGCTTACTCTAAGAGAAGAGAGAGCAGCTGAAGAACTAGCTGGTACAATTACAATGTTCTGCAGGGCCTGAAGCAGAGTATGAAATATCCCGTGGAGTGACATCTCTTTGGAACATTTAAGACTGTCAATAGTTCAAAACCCTCCTGTGCAGCATCTCACACCTCTATTTTCCCCTCCCCTTTTTTTTTTTCCTGAATCTAAGCATGTTATTTTTGGATGTAATGCAATAGTCGGTCTTCAGTTACATGTGCGTGCTTTTATTTTAAGTGTCTGACATCCCTTGAATTTTGGAGAATGCATCATGTCCGCATTTGTTTAATAGGACATCATGAAAGTAATACTAAACAGGGATCACTAAAGGGGATATTGTGTGTGATGGGTGGAAAGTTATTTTGAAGCGCAAGACTGAAGAGCAGTCTCTTCTATCCTAGTCCTCCAAAAGGCAAAAATGACTCATTTACATTTCAGATGAGGTACAGATACTGTCTGTTACCAACTTCATTCAGATTTGTGATGAAGCCTGCAATAGATGGCTTTCAGATGAATAAAAAATGGGAGGTTATTGATACATCAACGGTAATGTTTGCTCATCTCTGATTGCACTGGATTTCCATGACATAACTAATGTATTTGGATAAATTGCATGCCATATTGCAATTATTTTTAAAAATTTCTTTATTTTTATCTTTTTTCCACAAAAGCCTTGATCTCAGAAGCCAAGAACTTTGGAATCTATACTTAGTGTCTTGGCTTCCCACTTGAGGTGTTTTGATGTGAGAAAGACTCAATTTACCACTTGCAGAGTATGAAGTTTAATAAAATATCTTCTTTCTCCCCTAGAATAGTGCCCTTTTTTAAGGTAACAGAATAGCAAATTATTTTATCTGGCATCTTTTATATGTTTCTATAAAAGAAGCAAGTTTTATGGCTAGAAACTATTGTTATGTCTATATTGATAGTCCAAAATGAAGGTTTTACTTGTAGGAGAATAAATCCAGCTACTTGTAACAACTGCTATATTTTGGTTGAAGTACTGGAAGTTCCTCATTGGATTGTATTTGTGGAATAGTGTCCATCACAAGTGTTTATCCCTCAGATTTTTCAGGGAGTCCTTGCAGAGCAAGATCGACTGCTTGTCACAGCAGTGTTTTGGCAATGTCCTACTCTATTGGAGTTCAGTAGTGGCATCAAATCTCCAAGGACCGCTTTGAAATGGATCAAGGCAATGCTGTAAAGAAAGTACTCCTGTCAAGCGCTGAAATGGGAGAGCATACAAAGTGGCAAGCCTAGACAAAGGCAGAAGTGGCAAAAAGCATTCGAAGTCTGTGCAGGGCAGGCTGAGTTTGGACTCTGCAGTGCTGTTGAAGCTGAGGCAGCGCTGATGAAGTGGCAGTGTCATCATGCGACTGGTCCTGCCACTGTTTGCCTGCCACTCTGTTGATCAGGAGCCAGCTCTGGCAGTCCTTCCAGCTGGACAAGCCTTTGCAGCTGCATCAGAGATGTGTTCATGGTGTCGGCTGAAATAATTAAATAATGTAGGAAGAGGGATAAGAAAGAAATCAGAGTGTTGCCACTTGGATGAGGTTATCAAAGGTGTTATTGCTCACCTGCAGCATAGTTCTGCCAGTAGCAAGTCATGTAAACTGACAAACTAGGGAACAGAGTGGATTGTCTGTTGCCCACTTGTGCAGCTGGTTATTTGGAGGACAGCTATAATGCATATGTGTGTGAGAGAAAGTGGGTATGGAGAAGGCGGTATATTTTAGGTCAAAGTATGGTCATAATAAACTTCCGTGCCATCAATACAATGAAAAAAAGAAGAACATGTTTTAGCTGCAGCAACATTTGAATTGTTATCTGGACCAAGAAATGGGGTACCTTTTGCTGAACTGGGATACGTAGAGATGGAGCCTGGCTGCAATCACTGCAGATAGACCTGTTCTCCTCTTCAGTGCCTGTGGAGCAGGTAGGCAGCATGCTGCTGCAGTGGCATGGGGGAGTGTTGCATGCTACTGGTTTGATCAGTTGGCTGGTGAGAGGGCTGAGGGCCAGCACTGCTCTGCGTGGTGACCTTGGGCCACAGTGGGGAACAGGCAGTGTGGCATGGCAGAGAGTGACATCACAGCAGGGACGTAATGGGGAACCTGGTGTTTGTATTTTCTAGCAGAGGAAATCTTAAGTGGGATTTAGAGCAGCAGGTGCTCAGTCTAAAGATATTACACTGGGAGAAGAGCACACATTTTTGGAGCTGTTTTCTCTGCCTCTCTTTAAAGTGTTACCAGCACTGATCAGTTCTTACTGCTGGTGAGGGGAGCACTGGGAGAGTTGGTAAAATGCTCTGAAGGTGGGCATTAATGTGTGGAGTAATTCACAGAATGTAATTCCATTTAGTTTTGGTTGAATTGAAGATTTCCCTCACAGAATTCATTAGCATTAACATCTAAAAAAAGACATAGATGAATACTTCTAGCATAGTCTTGGTGAGTGTAAGGGTAATATCCAATCATAACATGGTATGAAAACACTAGATTTTTTTTTCTGTATATCTGCCTTCATATGATACTGGACAGTGCTAATAACAAACATAGAAGTAACAACATGCGTGGAATAACACGTACTGATTTGCAGCACAGACCGGACCCACTGCTCCTAGGAGATGCATCAGGGTTTAAACTTCAAGCACATTTTGTGAATAAAATCTTCATGTGGATGCAGTTCTCAGCTGCAAGAAAAGTCTAAATAAATATGTACATTATTTTGTGTTATGCGGTCACCAGAACCAGGGTATAGATGTATGATTCATATGTATCTAAGTATCTGGACTTGGTTGGAGCTTCAGAACTGTGAAGAGCATGTAGAGATTTCTTTCCTCTCAAGGATAGGGAAGGAATTCAGATGGAAGCAAAATAATACAATGTACAATGCCAATATACAATTTTCTGTCAGTGCCATGAAGATAATGCTTGCTTTGCTGGAGGTGACATCTTTCTTTGAAGTAGAAACGATGGAGTAAATTAACATATATTTTACCTTTATTGTCACAGGTATATAATTACAAGGAACAAATTAAAGAGAGAGAAATGTCTTCTTTAAAAGTGGAAAAAATGATTATGTAAATGGTATTTGGGTAATGCAGTTTCTTCCCCCACACCAGCACTTCAAAGAGATACACCAGCGCTGCAGCATAAATGGGATGAAGCAGGCACGTATTCAGATATTCCTCCACCCACCGTCCCCCGCTTTAGTGTTTCTAAATGTTCATTTGAGTACTTCTGAATTCTCATTTTCATCACTGAGCAAATCTAAACCCAGTCCAGGAACCACCAGCAAAATAACACATCAAAAACGAATCTGGAAACATTCTAATAGTTATAATGCTGTGAAAGCAATGTAATGGAGACTAGAGTAATATTTTGCATGTCTTTCAGTTATGTTTGGTTAGTTGATTTACCCATGTGAAAGAACTAATACTGAGTAGAAAGTCTTGCTGTCTGTGCTGCCTTACATAACACTACCTGAGTTGCTACAGAAGTGACAGTGTGTGATGCAGGAGGAAAGCAGCTGATGTTCCAGATGCCAATTTGAGTGTATATTTGTAGTTTACAGAACAGTGTTTCTAAAGCTCTAGATCAGGGTTTTTAAAGAATCCCTGCTTCAGTGCTTCATCTGGCAGCAGCAGCAGCTCTAGGAACCTGAGAGTGTTTATATGCCATCTGCTGTTTGGGAGCCCTTCTTCTGGATTTGTCAAGAATCTGGCATATTAAAATTTGAGATTGAACACTAGTATTTTGATTTCATAGTCATATTCCCATTAGGGGGAAACACCTGGCCTCTGTTCTGTGCTACTTGAAAAATAAAGTGTGTCATCTGTTTAAAAAGAAGGTAAAAGTGCTATCAGTAAAAAGAACCTATCAGGGCTTTCAGTAATTCTAAAATAACTAGCTACCTGAGACACCAGGTAGCTGTATTCTGTTTAACAGAGAGTTTTCAGTAGTGTGCTTGTAAATCCTATGTCATTTAAAGTGTGGGATATTGCTTTTCCCCTATTTCCCAGTTGTGATTGCTGCTCCCTTTGCCACTGCAAGCTTGAATGGGTTAGCATCAAATTTTCCCATATTTTTATTCCAATTCCTTAAAGCTTTTCCCAGGTGCAACTGCATATTTTCAGATGCAAAATATCTTCTCTATCTAGAAATATATTATCTAGATAGTTTCTAAGTACCTTAATCTGAAGAGTTGTCCAAAAAAGTCAAAGATATCCTCTGCTAATGCCAGATATCTTTAAAATTCCTAGGCTTCTTTCTCTGCCTTGGTAGGAAACTTCATTCTGCATTCTCCTCTTAGGAGGCAGGAAAAAATTCCAGTTCCTTTTATCATAAGTGCTATTGCTTGAAGTGATGTCAAAAGTTGAGGCTTTGCAATTGCCCTTTAACTAAAGGATTATATTGGAAGCCTCTCATGATGGAGAAACCTTTTCGTTTAAGTAAAAGCTGCATGCTGATGTCACAGAATTGATGAGAATTCCTAAGTCATGGAGAATCATAGGTTCTAAAGTTCATCACAAATAAGTCGTTAGATGCTAGAAATTCAACGCAAATATGTGTTTATTTTAGGACTACCTTCCCCACAAAACAGACAGAAAATACGACACTGAATGAGGACCAGGTATGGTTGGTTTCTTCTTATACTGTTTCTAGGTTTGTGCTCTGTCACTCCCCTATTGTATAGCCCAGTTGCGTTTGTGTGAGCAGCACATGCACTTTATAGTAATGTAACATGTTTTATGTATGTTAACATTTAGCTTCACATCCATTTAGTTATTTTACCTATTGATTAAAAAATACCAAATTCAACCCTGAAAAAAAAAAATCATTATATTATGTGATGTATTTGAGATTCCTATTTTGGTAGGACAAGCAATGTGTTTTTGCAGATAACTTGGTCAGTGATGAGAAACAGGACCACCAAGGAACTATTTCTTCAAATCCCACATTTTATCTTAAAAAGTGCACAGAGAAAGCAAGTGAAAACCATCATAAAGTCTGAAGCTTTAACAATTATTCTGTCTGACATTTCTGATTGATTTTAAGCATCAGCTTTTAGAGGAAAACAGGACTGCAGATATCATTTGAAGCTGGTTTTAGAATGGCAGCCTTAAAATAGAGTTGTTCCTGGGCACTTCCGCAAGGATTTTGTACATTCAGAAACTTGAATTGTTTAAAGAAATCATATGGGTCATTGCTTTACCTGAATTTCTGTACGCTCTTTTGTGAAACTGAGGGAATAGATCTCTCCTAAGATGGTAGCCCCTCTTGAACCCCAAACCACTGAAGACTGAATTCGTCTGTAACAAAAGACCAGTGTAAAATATAACTGACTTTGAAGTAGATATTCTGCCTTGAATTTCAATTCACGTTTTGTGAGCACTGAAAGCCAGACACCAAGTGTGTTTAGATTGATACACTGCTGTAGGTTTGTTGAGTGAATATTGTACTGAAAGATACTATACTAGGAGTGAAAGTCATTAACCTTAAAAACAGGGCCAGTCAAAGCAGTTACACCAACAACAAACATTTATGAGAGACAGCCATCTTTTCATCCACCACGGGCAGCTGCAGTCCAGACAGCAAAATAAACAGAGAACTGTGTTAGTGCTCATTATGTTCCTGGATAAGACTGACTCTGTTGCTGGTATATATTGACTTAAATCTACAGGATGCTGAGAGAAGAAAAAGCCAACCACGGCTGATGATAAAACTGGTTTAGAACTTGTTATGAATAAATCAGTAACGTAATTTTATTTTGACTGAGTGGCTGGTAATTACTAACTTTTTCCCAAAACTCTCATGCTATCAATATGCAGACATGTTACGCCTATGCTCTTCTTCAGGACAAATATTAGCATTTCTTAGCTTGTTCGAGTTAATGGGTAATCAGCATGGCTTTTAATCCCTGTATGACGAGTAGGAGATGACTTGCACATAGGTCTTTTCAAAACCCCAAACTGGCCTGAGCAAAGCTTAAATTTTTTTAATATGGTCTCAATGCTGTTTTCCCATAATGTAATGGCTTTGTGAGATAAACCATCCTTACAAATATATTGCCTGTACTGTACAGATGTCTGGGAACGCTCTGCAAAGCACTTGATCTTCCTGTTCTCCAAGGAAAGCCTGTAAAAGATGTTTCTTGTTTCAAAACAATTATCTTACAAAATACAGTTTCTAAAGAGAATATCTTCATGAAATTTTATATATAAATTAATATTCATTGATTCATTTGCAGGCTAGCATAAGGGATAAGAGAAAATGTGGTTTTCCCTTCTGTTGAGCAAATCGTCTTTGGATGATATGGATTGCTTAACAGAAAAAAATCCTTTTTTGCCTGATTGTGTAAATGTGAATTGGGCAAAGAATTGAGCTTTGGTTTTCTTTTGCTTAGAAGAAACCTGATCTGTGTATTATCTATTTTTGTTACTTATTTTTTGTCAATGTTGAAAAATAAGTACAGCATGGCATAAGTCCTACTGAGAAATTATGTATGTGATCACAACTGGCATTAGTAATAGAAGGGAAGCAGAAGTGTTAACACATGTCAGTACTGTATGAATCTTATGGTTATCATTGCTTGAATTGTGTTGAAAATAGTTTTTAATATTTTTAGTGGATGCAGAGTTGGTTTTTTTTTTTCAGATTTGGGTGGAATAAATTGGTACTCTCAATCAACAGCTGCCTTTCATATATGATGGGAGGACTGGTTTATAACTGGTGCTTTTGCTGTTGACAAGAACTTAAGTAGGAGGTTTTGTATGATTAAATGTAGGCAAGTTGATGTGATATTTTCTGTATGGTCTGCAGAGTACTTAAAAATAATGTGCCACGTAATACTCCTGGTTTTTTATAACTCTAATTACAAGGTGAAAAATCTCCATTGCTTAACTGTTCTGTACTTTTTAGGTGTCTACATAGCATAAACACATGACTGGATTTTGGAATTTGACAGCCTTTTTTTCTCCAAAATAAGTTTTGTTGAGTGTGGAATAGATAGAAGTTTCTGCTTCTGAAGCTTATTCTTGTATGTTTGGTGGCAGTTGAGGTTTGTTCCCTGTTTTGTACACTCTGTAGGCTGATAGCCTGAAATTCTTCTTGGCAGTACATATGGCTGGCTGCAGGTGTGTTACATGTCTGATCACCTGCATTGAAGATGAGGTATCATCTTTCTCCCTGTATGTTTTAGTGTGAGGTGTCTTTGCCCATGGCAGGGAGGGTTGAAACTAGATGATCTTAAGGTCCTTTCCAACCCTAACTATTCCATGATTCTATGAAACCCTTCCCCTACTGGGTGGCCTTCTGGGCCCTCCTGTGTTTGAATAATTTCATAAGCTTTTTAGTCTTGTCTTTGAGAAGTAACAAATTTGTTTTGACAGCAGGTTGAATCTACCAGCAGGTTAGCAGTATTATCCGTAGTTCAGCTTGTTCAAAGCTCTTTTGAGGCTTCTGTCCCTACTTCCAATAAATAACTGGCAATTGAGATGCTGTCTAACAGTTTCTTAAATGGTCTTTACTGTTGCTGTTCTTGAACACGAAGGTGGCCTTAGAGGAAGAGAGACGGAGAAAGCAAGCCAGTCTTTATGTCATTTAGACCTGACAGACTGTATCTGATTTACCCTGTGGTACACCTTGCAGACCTGATACCCGTGGTTGAATCCTGACCAAATGGTGTGTTTTGATGAGACTTGGGTTCTTATCTTTCTTTCCACATTGCGGAAGGAAATCCAGGCACATGGGGAAGGAGTGAGCTGCACTGTGCTCTGCCAGGAGCAAGAGGTTTAGCTTCCTAGGTAGGATGTGGGTGCACATCTTTTCCATTCAGCATGGCGACTTTCACATGGGTGTAATGCTGTGAGTGCCCAGTAGCTGTTTTTCCAGATAGGCTGCTTGAGCTCTGACTTCACAGTTCATATTGTAAATTTGAGAAATCCCTTTCAGATGTAGGAAATACTGCTTTCCTTCAGTAAAAGAGAGCACTGGAAGAGGGGAAAATCTTCATGTTTTGAAATGTTCACAGTGTTGGGAAGAAAGATGAAAGACAAGTGGAAAAAGATTTGCTGTTTTAAACTTAGATAAATAAAAGGAAGATTTAGGAAGAGAAGAGAATGCAAGTATTTTTAATTTTTATGTCTCTGGATTCTGAGTTAAACAGCCACAGATTCTAGCATCAGATAATCCTAGCTTTCACCCAAGAAGAATAAATTTCTGGCCTTGATGACTGCTGACAGAAGAGCTAGGACAAGACAGGGCATAATCTGCATTTGAGGAAACCAGAAATCAGGGGGAAAGTAATGTTTTTCTGCCTGAAGCAAAGCCAAACTGATAATTTAGTTTGTTTGCTGTTTTGTTTTATTGCTATTGTTAGGTTGTGGGTTTGGTTTAGGATTTTGGGGGTGGGTGTGTGTGCGTGTGTCCTCAACTGCTTGGGAAAACAGTACAGGAATTGAGAGATAAAGATAATCTTTGGTTTGGCAGCGGAAAGATTTGTGTCAGTGCCGAGAGGCAAGGACACTTCAATAACATGCTTGGGAAAGGACAGTTTGAGAAGTAATCAGAATGTGCAAAAAGAGCCTGGTCTTTTGAAAAGAAAAAACACCAGCCCAAACCCACCAGCAACTGGGACCAGTTTCCCTTCCAAATCAAATTTCACCCTCTTGTAGAGGTCCTTTTTCAAAGGACAGGCTTACTAAGCATATTAGTACAGCTGTACTATCACAAAAGAAAAATTGCTAGTTGGATGGATGAAAGTCCCTGTCTAATACCTTACCTTGTGAACAAGCAACCATACTATCCCATTTCATTGTTCATCCTTTTCTCATCTTTCATAAACCAGTAAAAAACATAAAGCATTGCATCAAAAGAGAAGACAGCGGCATGCAGCATTTTCAACCAAACTCCACAGTAGTTGAGTGATTTGTCTTTACTTCACAAGTAAATTCACGCAGTTTTGCTTGATCACCATAATCTGTAAGTTATGACATTGTTTAGCGAGTGGAAGTAAGAGGAATGTTTGCATCAGAATGAATTTGTTATTGGCAGACAAATAAGGAGCTTGCTGGTAGAATGCGTAACTCTTAGTTCCTTATTCTCAGATGGAAGACAGCAATTTGAAAATTAAGCATCAATAGAATTTTGCATTGCATTAGCACTTGGATGAACATTACACTAACATTTTGTTAGCATGTGCATCGTGAGTTAAAATTACTGTTTCAGAAAAGCCTTTGTACTTTGGAATAGTAAATGGAAATATGTTTTTTTACAGGGCTGCTGCAATACCTTGATAATTATGTTAAGAAAGCATTTCACCAGTCTTGCACAACTTGATTCTTCTTGTTTACCAGTGGTAGCAGGCAGCTGTGCTCACTCCAATAATGCAGGCATTCAGAGTCAGAGTAAATAAGGAAAGAACCAGATTGTCTGGAGGGTCCTTTTCACTCCAGTGATCACTGTTGCCTTCTTTCAACAATACAGGTGCACTGTAATAATATTCTTGCTGCCCTCACAAGAGAATTTCCCTGAAAAGGCCATTTTGTCCACTAGCTTTCCTTTCATACATTAGCCTGTGGATGTGCTATAGAAGAGGACTTGAGGGCTCAGGGAGGTGATTTTTATGCCGCTACTAGAAAAATGTAAATATGCCACTGAATTGGCAGCATTTGGGAAACTGCTGCTCTGATTTCTGTTGAGGAATGAAGATAATTGCCCTCAAGAAGGTGAAGTGGTGACCCTCAAGACCCTTTTGCTCCCCTCCTCCTGGCGCTTCTCTGATCACTCTTCAGGGCTCTTTATCTCTCTACGCATCCAGTCTTACAGTTTGTATGGAGGCGGGCTTTTTATTGCAGAACTCCAAGGACAGGTTTCAATAGTGCTTCTGTATTATTTAGGTTTGCTAAGTATTTTGAGCTGAGAAGTGTGTCAAAGAGAAAATGAAATACACTGGAAATGGTGTAGCAGTGTCTTGTCTGTGTTCTCATTTTTGTCTGGGAACCACTAGTAAATGAGGTTCTAGAGAAAGATAAGAAAGAGAAAAAGATGTTTGAGTTTTGTTAAGCACTAAAACCAGCCAAATCAAGGCCAAATTTTTGACCACTAGGACACTATAACACCTGTCTTAAATAACCTTTGAAGGAGTAAATTACTGTGAAATGATTTAAATGAGAAGAGGAAAGGAACCATATTATGTGCTGCTGGTAGTTAATCTTACTGTGATGTGACATTTCTCTGGAAGTACTTTTAATTCTGCCAAATGACCTGGAGTTCTTGAGAGCAGTGTCTTTATTTATCCTTGCTTTACGAAGATAAAATAAAGAAATAAATATGTGAGAAAAGGTTTGGGGAGGGTGTAAGGGAGAGAATGCTGGAAAGCTGTATCACTTAATTTTAGCTACCTTTCCAGCAGTACTGCCTTGCATTAATTCTTCAGAGATGAAAGCAAATTTTTCTTCAAGATTACAAGGCTTGGAGTATAAAGTGAAAATTCACCAATTCAAGTGTGAATCTTATGAGATTTGAAAGTTCTCATTAAAAAGTTAGATTTCACAGAGAAAAATTAAAAGAAGCATCTTTTTAATAAAAGCAGAATCTATGTTTGAGGCTTTTGTTGGACATATAGGCTAGCGTTTTAAGAGGATATTATTCATGAGCAGAGATGTGGGTCCAGATTTAAAGTTGGCAGTTTAAATCAAAAAGCTATTTACTATCCTCATTAAAAAATAGTGACCATTGATTTGCACATTTAATAAAAGCAAAATAACTAACACATCAGTTGGTAGCTAAGGAAACGGCCTTAAATCTGAGACCATTTTCTGGCAGTACATTAATTATTATTTTTCCATAACCTCCCCAGAGGATGGAATTAATGACACATCAGGAGGTGTGAAGTGTTTTATTTCGAAGGTCAGTGGAGCTGCTTATTTGTCTAACGGCAGTGCTCAAAGCAGCAGATTTTAGTTTCTCCAAGGGAAGCCTTTACACGTAGAATGCCATTAAAAAAAAATAACAAAGATTTAAATAATTTTCTTAGTTTATTATTGATGCAATCAAATGGTCTTAGTTTTGTAAACAATTGAATTTTTATTTGGTATTTCATTTCCTTATTTACTAAGATCAAAAGGAAAATTTGGAAGTCAGTTTGACTTTTGCTTGTTTTAATGGCTCATTTTAGAGTTTCTGGACAAACAAGGTCACATTGATAGAGTATTTCACCTTGAAAACTCAAACAGATTTCTTTTAAGTTTATTTCTACAACATTAACGGGCACTTGTCGTAATTACTGAGCTATGTGAATGAGACCTGTGGATTTGTCATTGTGGAATATGTACCTGGCTATGTTTTGCTTTGCTTAGCAAAGGTTAGCATAGCTTACTTAGTTTTTTCTTAGCATTGATGCACTAGTTGCACATATTTCTCCTCTGTAAATGTGCAGTATGGGGTTTCCGATATAGAATTGCTCATGCGAGAGCAAGACTAGCTTGTACGATCCAGCAAAAGGGGCTTTTTGTAATGAATAAGAAACAAATACATCTGGAGCCCAGGAGCCTCAGTGGAGCTCAGTCTGTGTGCAGACTTCCGCCTGCTCAGCACTCATTTATTTTTAGGCTTTTCTGCAAGGCAAATCACTGAGAAGTGGGGCAGTAGAGTGTTCCAAAGTGCTGGGTTTTAATAATTTTTAATTCATGCTATGAATATGTAGTGATATTTATTACCTTTTTCTGGTTAATTTCTGTTTCTGGCCTTAATGGAAGGCTTTGTGTCCTCTCTAGACTTCTTTTCTATTCTGCTAATGCATACAGAGGTATCTGTATTGCAGCATATTTAAAAGAGTAGGCATTTTTTTTTGTGATAAACAGCTCTTCTGCCTAATGCTGACAGCTGTATAACTCTGACAGGTTTGTGTGGGAAAGTGCTCAAGAACTTTTAAGCAGCTTATTTGGAAATAAATTCAAACATTAGCAGAGCTATATACTTGTAAATATGTATTTGCACATGTAATTATTCATGAGAACAATTATATATAAATGATGCCAGAAGACTTTTTGTTTTTACAAGCAGTAAACTACCAATAACCAAAATTCAGAAGATGCACCATGTAACGAAGAAGTTTGAGGAAGCATATGAGGCATATGTAGCAGGGGTAGATGCTGCAGGGTGCCTCTGCAGGTTGCAGTGAGATCCAGACAGCACTGAAACCAGTGTGAGCACCCCATGGTGTGCCAGCCACAGCAGCATCCAGCATCTCTGCAGGACAGGCAGGCAGGGAGATGCTCATGAGTGGACATGAGGAGAGAGAGGCTGCTGATGAAACACATGGCTGAAGGTGTCCTCCTGGAAGGAGGCAATCCATCCAAAATAAGTACCCAAAATGAGAATCCAAAAGTTCACCAAGAGACGGCAGCCATGGGTGACCCACACTGGGGCATGGACACCTCCCAGGGAGAGTGGCCATGGGTGGTTCATGCCAGGACAGTGCTGGTGTAGTTGTTCATGTTGGGTTTTTTCTCCAGTAACCAAAGCAGTGATCAGAAGTTGCATTAGTGGCAGAATTAAGTAAAAACCTCACAAATCAAGACCACTTTGTTTGCAACAAAAGGTTAAAAAGAAGAGCTTATAAACTTAGGTAGCTCAGCTCCAGCACAC
Organism: Psittacus erithacus; assembly: GCA_009867235.2. Lineage (NCBI taxonomy): Eukaryota > Metazoa > Chordata > Aves > Psittaciformes > Psittacidae > Psittacus > Psittacus erithacus. Next base: position 29,081 of record WYDI02019421.1, on the reverse strand, counting down.
TGTCATTAACATCATAAAAAGAAAAGTTTCTCTTTGCATTTGTTGCATTATAGTCTGGTAACATTACAGCTATTTCCCAGTTACCAGCTTTCTTCTTCCCTTTTCTGCAAATTATTTTACCTTCTTGTCTTGGTTCTGTGGGATTTCCCTTTGTTTTTAAGGCAAAGTTACCTGTTTCTAGTACCCACCTTTGTGCTGTTGACAGTTAAAACCCCCAATTCCTTCCCCACCCCCAAACCAAACAATGAGTGGAAAAAGCAAAAACTTAGTGACCATCATGAAGGAGGGGCAGCACCCAGGAAGAGAGATGCCTGTCTGCTTTGGAGACCTGGGATCTTGTCCACTCTGTAATTATTTTTTGTGATGTTACCAGGCATTTGGGAATAGTGAGTAGTGTTTTTACACTGAACATCATATTCTTTCATATTCTCCCCTGAGAATGCAGAGATATTTCATATCATAGCATTCCTAAGCTAAAAATAGTTAATTAGGAATCTTGCTTTTCAAAGGGTATTATTTTTCTAGTACCACTCAGAAGCTGTGTCTATTCCTAGCAGGATCAAATGTATTGAACCTTCGAATAGTGACAGTAGATATTGATAACCCAACCCCATCAGTTCTTCTCTGTTTAAAACTTCCACTTGTGACAGCATATGCAAGGGTCTGTTGAATATCTTTAAGACATTTTTCTGCAAAGCATGTGGAATTGCAAGACAGGTTAAATGATTTAACATTATTAGTTACCTGAGCAATGCAGAGCTTGCCTTGATCAAGGTGGAGCACTGGAAGCATTTACAGCTCTGTGGGTTGCCTGTCAGGCTGCACATTAGAAATGAAACTGATGCTTCTCTGTCTTTTGGCAAATCATCAGTGATTCTTTTGGTTAGAGGAAACCTGAATGTTTCCAAACTGAAATGGGAAGAAGTGTGAGGAGGGAAGATAGAAAATAAAGCTTACTGAAAATGGTTGGTTCCGCAGAAACCAATGTACTGTTTCATTTCTTCCAGTGCCTAATCCTGTGAAAGTAAGTCTGTGGGCCTCAGATAAAAGTATGGGAGAAAGATAAGTGGATTTAAGGAAAACCCACCACACTATATTGCAGAAGAAAAGCACTGTTGAACAAATTACTCTCTAGCTGATGCATGTTGTGACTTCTCATTCACTTTACACATATAACATAAATTTCTCCCATCTGGTAACATTTTAGCTTTAATGTTTTGACCTCTACTACTCTACTTGTTTGCATCCTGAAGTCCCAGCTTCAATTTCACTTCATTATTTCTCCAAGATTTTTTTTTTAGCTATTTCCCAGCTACTGAAATGAGTCAAATGAGCGTGCAAAAATACACAATAAAACATAAGAATGAGCAAGTTTAGAAGTTTTAGTTTGACTGCCTGAATCCAGATCTGTTCCTATCATATCAAACTTGATTCTAGTCCCATACCATTGTATGTCAAAAATATCTTTCTTGCTAGCAGCTTAGTATAACCAGGTGAGGGAGAACAAAATTACAACTGTACTTTTCCCATCCCAAGCAAGATTTTCTGTTCTGCTCTCTGTGTAAAAGTAAATATGAAGTAAAAAGTGTTACTATCACATGAACAGGGCCAAGTATAGTACCTAGAATGTGTGAGTATCATTTTGAGGTAAGTCAAGTTTATAAAACAGCTTGAATATAAAGTTTCAAAGGGCATGAGAGATTTAGCTTTTCATGTGCGGGGATGGGAGGGGACTTTGAACTCTTGCATTTGCAACATTTCCCAGTTGTATTCTGCATTAAATTGTAGCTTTTTTCCCAACTATGTAGTATGGAAGCATTTGTCAGTGTGGCAGGAATAGAAGAGCAATGCCTTTTTTATCCCTTTCTATGGGATGTGTGTTTTGATAAGAATCATAGAAAGTTAGGGTTGAAAAGCACCCTAAGATCATCTAGTTCCAACCCCCCCTGCCAGGTTGCTCAAAGCCATGTCCAGTCTGATCTTAAACACTAGTTGATAACACTTAAAAAGAGGAAGGAAATTACTGAAAAAAGTACATTGTTTCTATAACTTTACAGGACAACAGGGGAAAGCCGATATATTCCAGTGACATTGATAGGAGCGAAAGTAATCAGCAAATTTAATCCTTTAGGCCACGAATCTCCAGGATGCAATCCGAGGGGAAATCCATGCACACATCTGTAGTAAAATCACTGGATATTGCGCTGTTAGGCTTTGGTGCCAACGGCTGGGATGGTTTTCCTACTCTGAGAATTCATGTATTAGAGTAGAGAACATATTCTCTTATGTGAAGATGGAAAGGAAAATGCCTTGGAAAAGAAGCATTTTCTTGGCTTTTATATATGCTAAAATATGTATTAGAATAAAAATTATAACATCTATGGTAAAAATAAATTTATAATTTGAATAATGCTAATCTGGAAATAGACTGAGGAATACATAAATTATCTTTTTATTCAACTTCAGTACAGTGATGACAAATATTGCCTGCCTTGAAAATGTAGTTAGCTTTCTCTTGTGTGAGCTGTTTTTTAGAGAAGCAGTGATTGTGAAAGGTGCCACTGAAAGCCCCACTATTTTATAGTTTTAAAGATTTAAAATCTGTCATCTTTAAATCATACTTCTTTCCATTTGTAGCTAATGCTTTCACTAAACTATTCCTTTAGGAAAAAGCTGCTTGAAGAGGTGGACTGAATGCAGAATAATGCTGAGACTTGTCCATTAGTACTTCAAAGTGTCGAAAATTTCATCTCAGAGCTGTGGAGTTCTGTTTCAGATTTTTCCTGTCATACTGTTGAAATAATTACAGTGTCTGCAAGATGTGTATAATTAGATGTTGCAATAAGACTTCAGAAGTACTTTTATGAATCTTTAAAAGTATGAGTATGTGAACACTGAAATCTTGTGATACCTGATTTTCTCTCCTTTTCTCCTTCTTGGTAAGTACTGATGTAACTTTTACAGATGCTGTTTGGGTGTACTAGCATACACTGGCTTATATCAGGCACTGAGGATAATGATATTTATCTAACCTGTCTGTGAGTCTCAGAGCTTATTAATTGCTAAATCATGTTCCTAATATAATTATCTTGCACCTTAAAATAGTAGCATCTGTAAGAGTTGGAGATATGTAAATGTCAAAGGATTTGAACATCCAGTGTATTAGAATTAGTTGTTCTGTGTCACTCACTTGGCACTTTAGTGCAGGTATATTGCTTTCATTGACGTCCTTAGCATGAATGAATAAAAACGAGATGCGAATTATGATAAGTGAAGTAGGGGAATAGTTTGAATAAAGTGAATAATCTTCATAGATGCTCTGAGCTTGTTGAAAGATTCTTAGAGGTAAAACTGTAGCTCATGTGTTTCTAAAAGTCATTGGTCCATGCTTATCATCAGAAGACATCTCTTCCATACAAACTCCAGCTGAACCAGTTTCCATACATTTTATCTAGCTTGACACTTATTTTTACATTCTCTGAAGCTGTACTGAGCACTGTGAGAGTATGATTCAATATCTCATTTTTAAGGATTACCACTTTGGCAGAGATAGTATTTGTCAGTTACCTACCAACCACCCATAACACAATGCAGGTAAAAATTATTGTAAAATAAGCAATTTGTTTACAAAACAGGAAAATAGAAAGCTACATAGTTGTAAATGTTTTTGAGATGAGAAACAACGAGTGAAAACTTAGGTTTAGCTATCCTTAGGTCGACTCCAAAGCTTCTCTCATGCTGTCTGGTTCTTTGCAGCATCCATCTAATCACGTGGCTGGGCATCACTTTTTTATGCACAAGAAACCTGTTCTTACTCAAACTGCATTTTTATTCATGGAACAGAAATTTCATCTGGACATGTATGTTTCCTTTACACCCAGTCTGGCCTGTGGTGGTTCTGTTCAGATTCACATCGTCATCCTTTTCTTATTTCTTGCCTGGATAAAGCCATTCCTGCTTAATGACAGAGATAGTTACTGAGTCCCCTCCCACTGGACTGTTGAAAGACCCAGTGCTGCATTAAATTATTAACCTACGAATTTCCAGCCTAATGTGAGGTGAAACACTTCTGTCCACTGATCAGGGCAGTCTTCATGCTCAGTATACCTTTTGAGTCTTTGATTATTTCATTATGTGTTACAGCTATGGCTTGTCAGTCTTGCTTTATCCAGTCATTTAAGTGGAATTAATACCTGTGGCTTTCTGGGTTAGATGAGACATAGTGGTAATCAGCCACTGTGCTATGGCTGACTTTTAACCTGCCACTGCAAGAGTGAAAGACAGTTGGCTTGCTAATGGGCAAGCAAAAATATATCTCATTGCTCCCAAGTAGCTCCCTGTTTTTGTCCATCTGGGAAAACACAAAGGAAAACAGGAGATATTTTGCCCCGACCTGAATGAAGCTTTCTTCATGCTGAGCATTGTAAGGTTCTTCTGTACCACTGGTCAGGCAGCTGAATCCATTCAGGGGGAAGGAACGAGGCAGCTTAGTGTTAAGAATATGCAGTGGCATAGACTTATTGGTGATATAGTAGTGCGTTAATCCTCTAGATAGGATGCATGGGAAAGAAATGGAGGAGGCATGACCTAAAGTTTAAAGTTAGTTTAAACTTTATTTCTCTGGCTTATTTAAATGCTCAGGCCTTTATATTGACTTCAAGAACAGAATTTTTTCACTTCAGCTATTATGGAGGTGGTAAAGTCCAGCTGCTTCTGAAATGCTTCATTCATTTTGCTAGAATCTAAATCAGGTCAGCAGTCACTTTGAATCTGACATAGAGCACTCATTTTCAGTTGGTCAGTGTTCTCAGAAATATATTGAGAATGTTATCTTATGACTGTATTCTTCTACAAGCCGTGCATGGTTCCCATTGATTTCTATAATAGATCCACAAACATTTATTAGGAGGTAGCATTTAGCCATATCTGTTAATGTGAATGTGTTGTGGGTTTCCAACTATTTCTGTGCATGTGAACAATTATAAAGAAAAAGAAAAAAAAGAGAAAAGTTCGCTACTATATTGTTGTAATAACTGTGAGGAGAGCGTTTGTGTTTCACTCTTCTGTGGGAGTGTCTTTTTTGTCATTTCAATCCCAGCAGTGTCTGGAAATTCTTGCCTTTATTTTCCCAGTATTTTTTCATGGGCAAAGTTGTGCTATACCAGTAAGTAAGACTGTGGCATAATTTAAGCAGAATGAGACCATTTACTTTTTAAAACATCGTAACTCTTCTGATTTTGGCACTTGTTTTCCTCTGGTCATATCTCCTAAGAGCAGGAACTAAACTAGATTTAAGGATCTGGCTTTGTCAGTGATTTGGGATTGGATATGTCAAAAAAGAGATGAAATGTATTCCTCTCATAAAGAGGGAATTTCCTTGTGTGGTTCACTTGCAAATTTGAACATTATTATTGATAAGAAGACGCTGTCTCTTACTAAAAGATATGTTTAAAGCTTTTCTTTTAATTAAGTCATCACTGTATAAAAGCACATACAGTTTTGGTAGACAACAATAAATTAATTCAAGATTTTTGCTATTATATGAAATAATCTGAACTTTGTCTATCTTTGAAACCAGCCCAGGCAGTAGGACTGACTGACCTCCAGAGGTCCCTTCCATCCTAAATTACTCTGATTCTATTAAGTAGAGAAACATGCCAGACATTGTGCTGCAAAATTCAGATTTTTCCTGTGATGTGTGTGCCTAGACACATTTCACTGTAAGAAGGTGCTGTTCTGATTCCTAGGAAGTTTTGGGGTTTTCTGTGATGAGTATGCTTTTTTTTCCTTTGGGGACCCAAAGTTCCATACAAATTGTTCCAGTTAAAACTTTTGAGGAGAAAGAGCTTTGTGATTTAAAAGGTGTGAAAAGAAAGGTGTGAAAAGAAAGGTGTGAAAAGAAAGGTGTGAAAAGAAAGGTGTGAAACAAAGTCACACAATCTTTTCAGCAAGTTGAAATGGCTGGAACCTTCTGCAAAATAGCATGTAAATTAACGTTGACTAATGTTAATATTTAGAACACAGTGATAGGTGAAACCCCACGCTTTTTAAAACAGACCAGAATAACTTTTTCTCTATATTCATTCTGCTGGGGTTAATTTAGTCTACCACATTTGACTAATCCTGCAGCTACATGATGAATCTTTTTGTAATTAGAAGATAGCTACAATTAAGAGCTGCACATGAAATCAGATCACTAGTCCATGAGTATATGGGCATACATTAGTCATATTTATAAAAATATTTGCAATATTTAGAAAGCGAAGGACTCTGTATTTAATATCAGGATTATTAAGACTATTAAAATCATGCAGACTAAGGATATTCTTTGCTGCTGCTCTCCATTGCAAAATTACTTTAAATGTTATATAATATTGTTTTAAATACAGATGTTCCATTAAAATAGCATCAGTTTATAATTGTTTGCTTACCTGCAGAAATGACCAGGATTATATTTTTAATTTCCATAGCACAGTGTGCGTGTGTATGTAAGAAATTCATCTGGGAATTTCTCAGTAACAAAGACATTATCTACATTATAATTTTTGATTAATTTCTACATCACTATACTCAAAATTCCAGAAGAAATGCATAAAAAATTCTGGAGAACAAGCATCAGCTCCATTATGGCAACAAGGGTTGGATTTAGGAAGAAAAGAAGTTCATTGTGAAGAATCAGTGCTGAGAAAAGCATTTGACTGTGATCAAAACACATGCAGGCAATGAGAAAAGTTTGGGATGACTGTGCTAATGATGAATTTGCTTGGCTGTCAGGTTAAATTCAAGACTTAAGTAACTTCTCACCAGTTTAATCTTCTTTCTTCTTTCAGTCTTCATGTAAAAAAGGTCAGAACTTCTCAAGTAAAAGCCTATTTATGTTATCAAAACAAGTTGAATTTCTATGATTTACCATAAAATTATTTTACCCACATCTTTTTCTTGAATTGCAATCAAAATTAAATCCCTGTAAGAGAATGAAGGGCTTTGATCTATATCATGAATCTAGTTGGGATTAGTGTACCTAAAAACGGCTGCGAAATGAGGCAGTGGGAAATGAATGTTTGAATACCCCCTCCTTTTTCCTGTGTTGCTTGGGGGAGGGTTACAAGTAAAATACATGCAACTTTTACAGGTAAAAACTGGAAAAGATATGATAATGGTCATAATTATTACTAGAACTGGTACACATGCCCATTCCAGCGCTACTTTATTCATAAGGAAGCAGCATCCAGGTCACTAGCGCTGTTGCTCCCCAGGGTTCATGTAAAGGCTGCAGATTTAGTGGCTACCAAAATCTGACCACTTTCCAAAGATGGAAATAACTTCGTGGTTTGCAAAAGTTGAGGGCAAAGACGATGCTGCCTAAGGGTTGTTGGGACAAGTTCACATGCACAAATACTTATTGGCAGGGTTTCTAGCTGATGGCATGCATTGACTGTAGTGGTGAAGAAACAAACTAGGAGAGATTGAAATGGAAAAGGACAAACTTCCCATCCCAGTGACCAGCTGGGGTGAGAAGTACCAGGGGAACTGCAAGCAAGCATCCTTCCCTTTGTGTCCTGTCTAGAGCAGTGGGTGGTTCTCCCTGTAATACTTCTCCCATAGTGACTGTATGTTTTTCTTCAAGGTCTGCCCAGATTCACAGATGACTGTTCCTGCATGTGATGCTGTAGGTGCTGACTGGAGCACGCTTATGTTGCAGGCAGGTGCTGTATGCCGCTTGGCTATTAAGCTCTCTGCATGCTTATTATTGGGTCCCCTAATGTAAACCAAAACCCACTAATGAGGAGAGGGAAAAGGTGAAAAAAAGAGATGATACCCATGCTAGTGGCAATCCTTTCCCATGAAAGCTTATCACAGCAGCAATGTTTGGGTTGGCATTTGCAGGCCACAGTTGCAAATAGCAAGCTGTAAGCAATACAAAATGCTGACTTCCCAAAGGCACTGTGGAACAATCCAAGTGGTAATTTCACCCTGTATTAAAGTTTTTGGGAATGAATTAGCAGGTGATTTGAAAACCTTTGGGAAAGGCAGGTGTCATAGGGGGATGGTAAGTGCTGCAAAACCTGAATTAACCTCGTGACAATTAAATGCTATGATTTTTTCTTTGTTTTTTTTTCTCCCTCAAAGTTTATATTATCTCAACATGATTTTGTCCACTCTTCTGACATCATACTCTTCTAGGTGCATGTTTTCTACTATTAATAAAATTTTCCAAAGTGGTGTTATGTCATATTTTGTCAGATCCCATAAAGAAGAAATGATTCCTTCCTCTTTATTGATATTATGCTATTACCACTCCATACACACAGTGTTTCATTGCAATCATTCAGAGGCTCCTTTCCTTGGCAACTTCTTGTGTTTCTTGTCTCGTTTGCCCCAAAATACATGTTTATGAAAAAATGTAATTTGCAAAAAAATATCCATTGAGGTTTCCGTAAGTGGCGTCATACAGCACAGTCATTTCAATTTATTGCGTCTTTTCTTTGCAGCAGATTTTGTCTTGAGCTGTTTCATGACACTTTTGATCTGTACAGAGGAAATCCAAGTTTCCTTGGTTCAAGCTTTTCACTATTTTAATTTTTTCTATCAGATACGCCCCAACCATGGCCCTTCATCACCCTTCTGGTTATTTTCCCTTCATTCTGATACCTTGCGCAGCATATGTCAGCTCACCAGCGGTATGTTGTCCTTTGCTGACCTTCGTGTGTCTCAAGGAAGGGAGGCCTCCTGCTTTCTTGTGGGAGTGACTGCTCTTATCAACATTAGCATAATTCTGCTGGAGAGTAGATAAGGTCAGGAAGAGGTATGTCCTCCTTCCCTGGGAAATTGCTGGATTATTGTGTACCCTACCCTAGGCACTTCTTACTCTGAAGCGTCTTGTGCACCTCAGCACACAAAGGTGCAGTTACTCTGCTGAGCTGCACTAAATTTTTGCTTCTCACCCTGACCCTTGCTTTTCGGTTCTTTGCTTTCAGTTACTGCTCTTGATGGGTTCTCTAATGACCATGAACACAAAAGGTTTCCGGGGCTTCTTGATCTGTTGTTAATGTGTGTGTCAGTATGTCAGAGGCATAAATCTGTCAGGGCTTAGACTTCATCACAGTTTTGAGTGGTACTTTGCTGGACCTGGTCATGCAGTCATGCCCTGGGATACATTAGGAAGAGCCAAGCCAGCACACTGAGGGAGTTGATCCTCCCCCTCAGTGCTGGTGGTGCCAAATCTGCAGTGCTGGGTCCAGTCCTGAGCACCCCAGTACAAGGAGATTTGGTTTTACTGGAGCAAGTTCAGTGAAGAGCCACAAAGATGACTGAGGGAACGGAACATCTTTCATTTGAAAGAAAGGCTGAGAGGTGCAGCAGTTCAGCCTGGGGAAGAGAAGGCTTAGGGGAGATGTCATCAACATAGGGTTTGTTCTTTGGATTTTTTTTTAGGTGGAAAGAAAAGAATTGCATGAGCTATTCAAGAATTATGCACACCATGGTTTCATACAATGTCATCAAGATGCTGGATTCTCTATTCTTCTCTTAATAATTGCTGTCCTTTCATTTGTGTTTTCAACCACTGCTATATTTTGTGGTTTTTTTTTGGGGGGGGGGGGGGGCCTGGTGGGTTGCTTTTTGTTTGTTTGGTTGGTTGGTGGTTGTTGTTTTTTGTTTGTTTTCCAAAGAACTGGTCACAGTGACTCCTGTATTTATTTTTTTCCTGAGATTGTAGTAACTGGGGGGAAGCTCTCTTTTTGTAGGTTAAAGTTGTTTCTCCCATGCCTGCTATTTTGCATTTATTATGTTCTATTTCATCTGCTATTTTATGGCCCAGTCACAGTAGTGTGAGACACTTTTGCACCTTTTCCCAGGTATTGTTGCTTCTGCATACTCTGAATAATATCAAAACCCCATCAAACATTGCTGCATTACTATTCTGTTCCTTTTTACAAACATTTAGAAAGACATTGAAAACTTCTCTGGGTGCTCCAACCCAGTCACGACAGTGTAAAAACTGACCATTTATTTACTGGTTTTCACCTTCTGTTTTTACCTTTTATGAATCCAGTTTGCCTCCAGTCCTCTGGAACTGTCCTAGTATTTGGGAAATACTGAAAATCGACATACATAATCCAAAACTTTTATAGGATGCTTGAGCATATTTATTAGACCTGCTGTTTAAAAATGTCTCAACATTAGTGTCTGTGGCTTTCTATACTTATGAGCTGATATTTTGGAACTGCAATTATTCTTTGGCATAATGTAAATATATAATTTAGCTTTTCCCATAATAGAGAATAGCCAGTTTTATTTTATGGTTCTGCTTTTCTTTTATTATAATAAACTGTTTTATAGTCTCTTATAACAGTTGATCAGATTCACCATAAGACTCCCTCCATGCTTAACATGCAGAAAAACCTCCTTGAATCTCCTGAAATGTAGTGTATTAATCTTTTGCCCTCATTGGATTTCTGATTTAAACTAATTGCTGTCATTGCTCATATTTTTTGTGAATGTGCAAGCATGCATATTTTTACATGGACTTTCACATCCTTTCTAGCCAGTTAGGTTTTTAGGCAATTTATGCTTCTTTCTCAGTTGTGTGTGTTTCTTCATTTTTAGGGCAGCTTGGAAAATGTTTTCAATGTATGCTTTTATTAAACTCCTTTTAAATTTGAGGCACAAGTGCTTGGGTGTTGTAAAATTTCCTCCTTAATAGTCTGAGTGAAATGATTTTTTATTGCTTTAGACTTTAGTCTGTTTTTGAATACTGTATAATCATTTGGATGTCTTTTGATTTTCCACGTTTAAAACGCATTAATTTAATTGCAGTTTACTTTAGAATTGTGTGGTATTGTTCCAAAGAGGATGCACCATAGTCTTAGCCAGAATAAAGTGTGTCTGGTTTTACTTTTGCAGTGGCATGGGAAGACTAGGCTATCAGCTGTCCCTTCAAGAGAAAATTCTAGCTGTGATATCAGGAATTACTTACTGCTGTTGCAGGTTTCTGGTCTTAATATTATGGGCAAAACATAAGAGGGAATAATAACAAGGGTGAGCTGCACATTCTCTTTCTGTCATGCTTTTCACTTCTCATCACTGAAGAAAGCAAAGGCGTAGCTTACTGTCTCCTGATCCACTCAAATCACTGCAAACACAGGCCACCGTTGGGCTCTATAGTGCCTTAAGAAGTTGTGTTTCTGCTTGTGGGGCAGTGAGATACAGTGGAAGAGAATAAAAGTTAAAATGGGCATTACAGAGTGAACCAAATTCTTTTTCAACCATGCTCAGGAATAATATTAAAATTGCTAGAGATGACAGTAGCTCAGCCCCCTCTTTCTGTAGCAGAAAGGACCAAAAGTTATTATGGATCCTTGGGTCACTCCTTCCTAATTCCACATCCTCCTTACTGATCCCATTCAGTGAAAGGAAATATTCTGTGACATAAAAAGCAATCATAAAGTAGACAGCACACTATCAGATTATATCTTGATTATCTGACATGAATTTTCCTTCCTTTTCTGGAGTGTTTCATCTTATTATTGTTTTAATCTGTGATTTTAGCAGCACATTTGAAGGTCTCTTATTGCACAGTTATTTTAAAATATCAATTTTCCCGCAGTCATCTTGCTTTTATTCTTTCATATTTTGCTAATGGTTGTGGTTGATTTTTTGGCAGAGGCTGTAATTATTTTGTTTCCTGATGACATTTAAATCCAGACCTCTGCACGAAAGAAAAGGAATATTAGTTTGAGAGTTCTCTGTGATTAAGAACAAAGCATGATTTACAGGGCTGTTTACTACTTCTGTGATAATTGGAAAATAAAAGTTTATGTTTGGTAAAAATGGGTGAAGTAATAATTTATTGTGGACATAATTTTGTGGAGTAAATCACAAGAAAAGTCTTGTTGATTTTATTCTTCAAGTTTATGGTGTGCCTAACTCTTAAGAAACATTAGTTTTACATGAATTAAACCAGTTCGTCTGAATAACCTTGCTTTAAGGTCAGGGTGTATAGTGTGTTATAGCTGTTCTCTCATCCCTCTTTCTTCTTCCCCTTTCCCCTTTTCCTCTTGGCTTGACTCGACACAAGAACACAAGATCTGCAGGAAGAGACCACAGTCCGTTCTGTCTCCAAGAATGGCAAGAGAACCTGCTATTAAAAGGCAGCGCACAACTTTGATCCCTTTTTTTGTCTGTTACTTCCATACCTTGCCAGGCTCCACGTTTGTATTAGCAATATTAGAGGGTATGTTCCTGCCCTGTCTTTTTATTACTTGTTTATGGCCAAGGTATTCAGGCATTTGTTTAATCTCTTTTTGAACCTGCTGGTACATTATGGCCTCCAGTGGCAGAAAGTTCAGGAAGGTCACTATCTGCCTGGTAAAGACGTACTTCCTTATCATGTGCTTCAAGTCAATCTGCTAGTTGAATTCAGTGCCCTTTTATTCTAATGTTGTAGTGTTTGGTGAATAAGTTCCACCTTTGCCTTAGCCAATGCTTTGTTTCATAATCTAAGCCTTTTTATAGATGTCTCCGAAAATAACTTGATTTAAATACTCTCTTTTTTCTTTTTTTTTTTTACTATGGGTAGCTTGTTTTATTCTTTGAACATTGCCTGGCTCTTAGATGTCTGAGTTTGAAGAGTTGAAGTCTGGAATTCAGAAGTAATATGGCAAACGCCTTTACATATTTGCAACCTTTGCTATGCCTACATAAAGTTTTAACAGTTTATAGTTTGTATATATACCTTTTTGACCCCTTAATACATGCATTTCATTAAATCATGAGTGTAGTATTTTTAACTATTTTGTAGGGGGTTTTTAAGTCCTGCCGTTTATGTTATGAAACCTAGTTATTTATTTAGAAAAAACTGGGGTGTCTTCTTTTGTGTGGTTATGTATATAGACAATATTTGAAATCAGTAGCTATAATCCAAGTATCTTTCCAAGGGAAAATTCTTTAATTGCCCAATGAATTTTTACTCCCTTTACACAATAAGGAGGAAGCCGATCTTGAAAAATCTCTGAAAGTGATCCTGTAGTAGGCTGGCCCACTTTGTGTGAATATTTGTATTTTAACAATTTAATTATGGGAACAGGTTCTTTTCTGGTTACACAGAGAATAGGACTATTTTCCCAACCATTTTGCTGTGATTACACTTGTGTGTAAGAAGTCATCCCAAAGAACTACAGATATTTTATTAGCTGAAGTCTCATTACTGCTGGATCCAAAGCAGTACCTTCCCCTAACTCATACTGAAACAGCATGTTTAGATTTGAATGCCTGCTTCAGTGCCAAAATGTCATACACCTCAAAGGGAAATTTTGGTCTGAGTAACATTAAGTTGAGTGAATTTTGCACATGATGCCAAGCCAGTTATGATTAACCATTTAACACAGTCTTAAAAAGGCTGCCTAGCTGGGAAACTGTGAGTCATTGTTGGAACTTAATTTGTATAAAATGAATGATTAGTATCTCTTTGTACAGTTGTTCTTAGTGTCAAAAGCAAAATCCCCTGTGGTACCCTATATGCTAGGAAAGACAATTTCAATCTGTATAATATGTTAAACTTTCTGCTCCAGGTGCTCTCTAGAATTAAGGCACTGCCATTCAGAGTAGAAACTGACAGCACTAAGGAGACAAAGTTTCTGAGAACAGGTTGGGTCTGCTGCAATTTGTGCCATCACAGTCCAAATCAGTGACCTTTCCAATGCCAATGTCTGTGAAACACCAAGTATTGTCAACTTCATACCAGCTCTTCTTGGTTGCAGTCACCAGTATAGGTTGGAGGCCGAAGTGGCCAACATACATCTGGGAGATCCTGGAGCAAAAAAGACAGCATTAAAACTACTCAGAGTGGGCTGATTTAAAGAAGGAACTACATTTTGCAAGATGCATGAAGTTGCTTAACTATATTTTTATGTTGTATTCTGTGACAAGAATGAATGTGAATATCATCAGTGATATCCCACGTCATGCTGTGATTATAGCATTTGGTGTCCGAGTCTCTCTAATGGCATCACTACAGTAGTCGGTATGAGAGATTTCACTGCCTTTCACACTTATGATACATCAAGACAGCCACACTGTGGCAGCTCATCATCCTTTAAATCCTGGTGGAAAAGAACTGCTTACATAGCCAATGAAAATGTGGCCCTGTTGAAGTGTGGGAGAAGATATATAGTAAGCAACAAAGACACTCAGAGTTTGCTAACTCTGACAGTCAAGGATAATGGGCAAGAGTACTGGATACTACTTAAAGCAGGAAAGCCACATACTTCTCTGTAGGATGTTACTTCAATGTTAATCAAATGTGAATGCTATGTGCTATAAGACATACCATCAATGCCCAAATACTTCTCATTTCTAAGTTAGGAATAACATGAGCTCATTGAAAAAGTCTCTGAGAATCAAATTCCCAAAGCAGTCTAAGTTCAGATCAGGACAAAAAGCATCTCATGTTTCAACTAGGCAGTTGTAGTGATGACTCACATCAAAGATTGCTTCCAACACAGTTTCTAAACAGTGGTAGGCTTTGTGGTTATGGCCCACTTTGGTGGAACAGGCTGTCACTTCTGATAGTGACAAAAATGGTTCACTGTAAATTAATAGTGTTTACTGACACACCAAAAGCAGACGTGCAGTGACACGCATTGGCAACTCTTGTAATGGGAAAATGGCATCCTTCAGAGCTTGACATAGTGGCCTTTTAATGCTTGTATCAGCAATATTTTGTTAATTCTTACAAAAAGATCATGAAAAGGGTCAAGGGCTGCTGTTCATTCTGTGGAACATGACTCAATCCAGAAAGCCTGTCTCCTCTTTCTACCTGGAGAACCACTGTACTCAGAAGCATTTGAGTGTTGACTTCTACAGTATCAAACTTAAGTATGGCAACATTCTAAAATATGTTGAAAGGTCCAGAACCTTGCATACTATGTATGCTTGCTATCAGAGATAGCAGATGAAGGGTAGAAACATCTTATTTCAGGGTACTTGGCGAGAATATTCTTGAAAGAAAAAGGAACCTCTATGTTAAACGAAGCTCTCAACTCCTTGGGACATTAGACCACTACTTGAAATACGAGAAAAGGATTAAGGCCAAGAATCAAGAGATATTGACAAGGGCCATTCTTGATGTGCGTTTTGGATGAAAGTTTCTGTCTTAGCATGACTTATATATCTCCTGCTTTGTGACAGTATTCTCAGACCCATATTTCAAGATGCAAATGCAAGAATTGACAAGTTAATTTGTTATCAAATGTTCTTTAACATAGTTCCAGTCCAATTCAGCCTGCTTGATGCTGAGTAATGAAGAATTTGATGTCTGAATATGTAATGTCAAGAGGGGTTGACACTTCTAAAAACTCTGTCTTTAGTTGTGGAAGGTTGAAATTACCCATTTATTTTGAGTAAGGAAAGTAGTGGGGTAATTTAAGAAAGGATACTTGTTTACAGCAGTATAACAAATTCGGAGCTGATGCGGCTGATACCACCAGAAGCACTGCAATATACCAAATCTTTTTTTATGTGCTTAGTAGTCTGTTTTATGTCAAAGTTGAAAAGCAACAGCGTCGTATTATATCTTATGTCACTAATGAGCTCTAGTAAGTACGTAGCATGTACCTCACAGTTGGGGTGGATTATTTATTCAAACCATATTTAAACATGGAAAATATGCAAGTTCTATTTTTTGAATACAAGACAGACAAGAGTAATTTTTTATTTTCTAATCATAAAATCCTCACAGACATGTAAATGCCATATTGCCCCTGGTAAATTAGAAAGCTAAACTTAGAAACAGCAAAACCTTGTTTTCATGAAAAGCCACGGGGATTGGAAGCATTTGAAATCCTTCTTCCAGGACTAGGGTCCAGGAATCTCCTTCAAAATGTTTTTTAACTGTAAACATGTCTTAGGCAGGTGGTCTTACATACTGGTGAAGTATATTGCCTCTGACATTCATTCATCTTATGCCTGTGTCTGAGGATCTTTCACATCCTGGTTGCTGCATAACTCATTGTTCAGGTTTTCCCCCTACCCTGATGTCTGCTACCATGCCAGAAGATGATTGCTTTAACATGATTGGTTCTCAGCAAAATAACATCGGCAGTTACTTACATTTTTGTTAGCTTTCAGAACTCATGAGTATGAATTGCTTATTTTTTGGTCTGTTATTTCTGCAGGAATTGAACCTAAGCTGACCAGTTCATAATTTGTCAGCCTTTTCATCAGCCTTGCAAAGACAGATGCTGGAGCTTTCTACATCTACGTCTTTCTCACGTTTTGAGACTATCAGTTAGTTCTCTCAGTATCACAGTTGATTTTTACCCAGCCAGGACAATTTGAAAACATCATACTTACATAAACCTTATGTCATCTAGACCAAGTTTGTGCACCCTTTTCTTTGCTGTTGCTTTTAGTAACATCTGATCTCAGTTAAAACTTCCAGGGAAAACAGGAACTAAACAGATATCAGACTTCTGTTAGCTCGTGCTATCTGTTGGTAGACTGAAAGACTAGAGAAGCTTTTTTGTTACTTTATTATCTTCTGTGTCCTTTGCGGTTCCATTGTGTTTCATGCCGTTGAACACTGACTTCTGAACATATGGGATGGTTGGGCAGTATGAGTGGCCTGGAAGGAGTTGGATTAAAGTAATGGAAGAACTGGAGAAAGAGGAGCAGAGAAGTGGGCTTCCTGCTCCATCCAATTCTGTGTCCATGATGGAGAAGAATGCCTCCACTGTCTTGTAGATACACATACACTAGAGTTCAGTTTTGAGTATGTAATCATCACATGCAGATGTGAAGAAAACAAAGCAACTATAAGGAAAGCAAATTGTTATTGCTTATACCTGCTTGAGAGCTTTCTGAGTTAAATACTCCGTGTACACAATTGTTAGATGGTTAATAGGCTTGTAAGTCAACTAAAACTGATGGAGAGGCTTGTGTAGGGTTATAATTGCATGCAATTTGGCACATTTTCAGAATTGCCTACTTACTTATGTGTGCAAAATCTGTCCCCAAATCTAGTTACATTTTCTCAAATATGTGTTGGAGGTTGGAACATATGCATACCATCACATATATAACCTTTTGTGTGTATAGCAAAGGAATCATGCTGTAGGTTGGAACATATGCATACCATCAAATATATAACCTTTTGTGTATATAGCGAAGGAATTTTTGCTGTTGCAGGTTGGGTTGTGCATTTGGAGAGCTTGTTCCATAAAGTTAGTGTTGACGCTAGTACCCCTTAAAAGAAGCTGACAGTATATTCTTCTTATAGTCTGTGATTGTCTGCAGTTGTTTTTTCATGCCCAAATAAATGTATTTGTTTGCTTAACATGTAGTGTTTTAATGGAATTTGACAAGAGTCATATAGATAGACATAAAGTATAATGTTATTAAACCAAACTGCTTAGCTGAACTTGGGTTTTTTTGCTTAATGTTATATTAAATTATGAATTTTGACTGCATCAGGATGAACAGAATTTCCCTGCATTGAAATTTAGGCCATGTGAAGGGGATTGGCCAACTGTTTTGTAATGCAGTTCACAATCAAAAGCCACCAGACGCAGGAGAACTATATGCTACCTGTAAACAGAGTGTTAATGAAATTAAAATTTAAAAGATAAAGTTTAAGTTAATTTGAAATATTTGGAGTTTTGTGTACTTCTTGAACCATAATATAGTATCTTGAAATGTGTTTCTTAAATATATTGTAAAATTTCCCACATTTTTTAAAGTTAATTTTTCCTAAATTGATTTTCTGCTATTAATAGTAAATTTCCCGTAAAAAAACTTGGTGTGCAACCTTATGCTAAAGACAGTTCAAAATTACATGCTATTTCTTCAGTGTTATTCTGAAGTGAATTTGACATGTTTCTTTTTTGTCTTGCTGTCTTGCACAGGTATCATTTTTCTTGTTCATTATTTTTGTGGTATATACCATGCTGCCCTTCAACATGAGAGATGCTATAGTTGCCAGCGTCTTGACCTCTGCATCCCATACGATTGTGCTGAGCGTCTGTCTATCAGGTACAGCTGTCATAAAGGAACACTTGGTTTGGCAGGTAGGTGCTTTGTGGAATTAATGATTAATTGTGTGCTGAATAGCCTGGCAAATGAGCCAGGAGTGCCTCAGTGGGTGCTTGAGAATTTAAGCATATTTCTCTCTTAACTTCTGAATTGCTACAGACTTAACTCACAGGTAGTCAGTTTCTAATAGTGAGAGTGTCAGTAATGTTATGTCTTGCTGAATCACATACTTAAGTGGTAGAATCTACAGTCACATAGCACTTGCCAATGCAAAAACTAACATTGCTAAAAAAATTATGTGATGCAGCTGTGTTGTGATAGATGCATTACCACTCTGGCATGTAAACCACATTGCTCCTCACCTCAGCCTAACTTCCAAGAACAAGGATTTTTTCCAGGTATCAGTGCTATCTTTGACTTAAAAAAGCATTGCTCGTTTGAATACCCTGAGATCTGCCGGGTTAAAGATCTGATGTGAAGACACTATCCTTTCCAAATCTGCTGTAGGGCTTCTCCTGTAATTCTCACCCATTTATAGGAATTTCACAGCCTCCTCCTGGTTGGGCCCCCTGACTGAAGGGGACTGGCTGGCTCCAGACTCCATGACATTTAGGGAGCCCATCTGTATTTGCAGTTGAGTCTTGGCTTGTAACTCAGCTCTGATGCTTTATTATGTGACATACTGTAGATTAATAATTTTTAAAAATCCAAATATTAGAAGCTGTTTTTCCTTACTGTTTTGCAGAAGATCTTTTAAATGGTGAAATGCTACAGTTTTTGTTGTAGTACTGTGATGATCCTAGCTGTCAGTGACAGAAATCTGCATTTTTAAGGAAAACTTTAGATTTCATTTTGAAAAGCAAATACATGTGTATTTTCTAAATAGAGCTGTGTCATTTTAAGGAAGACAATTATTTTAAATTTTGCATCAAAATGATGCTGAAGCTGAAAAGTAAGTACATTTTTTTTAAACATACCAGCAGAACAAGAAAGACAGGCTTTATGCTATTTATTGTGAATAGCATGAAAAATGAAGCAAATAGTTTCTACTTACCTTTTAAGTTACTTGAGCCTTATTTTGAAAAACATTGTGTGTCAAGGAATGACTTCAAAATTGCAGTGATTTTACAGAGGTCATGCCTTGTAAGTTGTTGTTCAGGAAAATACATTTTATTTCCAGATATGGCTGCAGTTGTGTTATATGGGATGCTGGAATTGAAGTCTCATAAACAAAATATGTTCTAAGAATATTCTCTGTAAAATTTTAACTGGTGACATAAGTAGGTATGCTTTTCTTTTGCTGATTTGAGTTAGTTGTGTGTTTTTTGCAGAGGTTGCTAAGATGTGCTGTATGTTAAGCAAGGACTGTGGTCATCTCAGTCAATGTAGTACTTTAATAATTGAGTTATTGTTATTGACAATTGTGGTGGAATAAAACAAAGAGAATGTTATTCTTGGATTTATGTCAACCTATGGCTTTTAGTCTGACATAGATAAGCTGCTAAACAGTATTATAGCTAGGAACTCCTTCCCTAAAACATGGGTTAAAAGCTGCTGTTTGCAGAATTTATTTATTTTTCCTGCCTATTTTTAATTTTTTTTTTATCTTTCTAGACTATTAAAATTTGATATATTTAAAACAGTACTTTCAGAACATGTTGCATTTCTAGACATATCCACTCTCCAGAATAAAAAGAAATAAATCATGCACTGTGATGAACAGCTAGTGTGTTCCATCTCTTCTGCAACTTCCTGTTTCATTCAGAAAAAGAGGAAGTCTTTGAGCAATTTCTGTTAAGCGCATTTAGCTTCCAGGATGTTATTAATTTTCTATTCTTTCATTGTAAAATGTTTTAAGTGTTCTGAGTAATTTGGTAGTTTGAAAGTACTGAGAGCACTGTATTCTTATGAAAGTGTGAAAGAGACTAAATGCCACTGCTGTGGTTCATTTGCCCTCTGTACACTTTGAGATTACTATTGTTTATACTTTAGAGTGTAAACAAAAAATGTTTGTTTTGTATTCTCTGCTATTGAAAATCAAGACCACAAATAAAGGATTAGATTGGAGATACCAATTACACTAAAAAAAGAAATAACATTTGTCAGTTGTATACTTCAAGTTGGTATGGGATGTGTGTGTAATTAACAACAACAACAAAAGGGCTGGGGTATAGTTATTTAAAAGGACCATGCTGTTGAATGTGGTGGTTTTTGTTGGTTTGGGGTTTATGGTTTGTTTGTTTGTGGGTTTGGTTTTTTTCCCCCTTTTTTTTTTTCCCCTTTTTTTTTTTCTGTTTTAAAAAATAAAATTAAAAAAATATGTTAGTGAGGCCTGGACTGAAGCTATGTTACTGTTTGGTCGCTATGGCCCAGAGATGGGGAACTATGGGTAGACTGAAATTCAAATGCTGACAGAAACACATTCAGAGCTAAGTAAAGTGAACTTGGCTTGCAGATCTACACTTAACATGGACAAAAATGTATTATTTTTGATTTCAGGGCTCCTGATTTGCCTCAAAAAACCCATAAAAATATATTACAGTGTTAGCAATGAATAGCGATTTCCTTTGGGCTTGGATTTGTTTCTAGAAGACAGATAGAGACCCAGTAGTATGCACTTAAGAAGCAGACGGTGGTATAACAAATCCACCTGTAGGTAAACATCAGATATTACAGCATATATATCCTGTACATATATCAAGTATCCTTCTGTAAAGAGTACCTGCATCTCCTTTATAACTTCTTCCTATATATTGGAAGACTGATTAGATCTCTGAGCTTTCTGCTTTTTTGGCTGAACAAACCCCATTCTTTCAGTCTTTTTTTCTTATGTCAAGTTCTCCTCCCTTATAATGCTTTTGGTAGCTCTCTGCTGACCTTCTCCATTTTTTCAGCATCTTCCAATGACTGGTTCTTTCCATAACATTCTGGAAGTTAATCATACCTTCAGTCTATCAGTAAAGAAAAATCAATATTCAGAAGCTTTTACTTATTCTGAGATTTGGCACAGCCTATCTTACTGGGTTTGTCATTCCTTTGTTGTTTTCAGTAAAGTTTTACAGCCAAAATTGGCTTTCATGAAGCTGAAAGGCTTAGCATGCTTTTGATTATCCAGTGTTGGTTGCAATCAGAAATACTGAGATAAAAGCTTCCTGCTAGGACAAAGAATCCTTCAACACACTCTTTGCTGTTTGCATGAACTAGTTTCTGTTTGACTTATGCATGTTTTTTGGGGGGAGGGAATCCACTTTGGTTTAAAAATTGGAAGTGATGGAGATGGTCTCCCATAAGACTTCGTATTTTTTTCCATGGTTGTTTACTGTCATTGTTAAAATTTTGTTCCTCTTTCCTGGTAGGAATTTGTCTAGCCTTGTCATCCGGCTTATGGATCTTGGTTTTTTTTGTCTGGTAGACTTACAGACCCGGTAGCATCCAATTTCTGTTTCTCCCATTAGAGTACTTCTAGACTATTGTGAGTTGCCTCTTAACTTTTTTGACAGTAAAATAAATGAGTTGCCTGCTTTTGCACTAGCTAAGCCTTTCATCACTTTCATAGTTCTTCTTCGAGTCCTTGTGCTTCATCAACATCTTTCTTCCAACGTGGACATTACCTTTAGAGGAACACGCCAGGAGCACTTGCAATGGTGCCAAATGCTAATAGGGCAAAGTCTACAAAGAAGTTAGTGTGCTGCAGTGCTTAACACAGAGACACAGGCCCCACAGTGAAATCCCCAGTTAGACTCCCCTTGCTGTTTTGTGGGGAGTTTAATGCAAGGCTATGGGATCTGTGACAGGGAGGAGGAAAAAGAGTCCTGTGTTCCAGTCTGTTTATGAAAAAGTAACTGTATGTGTGAGATTCTTTTTTTTACTGTTGAAAATTTTAATCCTAACCCTTACAAGGCACATGGTCTGGAACCAGGACTCTGCCACGTCTTTCCAGGTAAGAATCCTACTGCCAAGCAGAGGATGTTCTGTCTACTCCTGGGAGCCCTGTGGTTAGGACTGACGAAAGAGAACATGACTCTATGGCATTAAGGCATTTGCTTCAGCAGATTCCTGCAATTTAACATCCCTTTCAGTTGTTGCTGGAATGTAAAGTATTTCATTGCCATCCCTCGCTATAAACACATAACCTGCTTCTCCCCAAACCAGAATAGATTCTAATCAAATACTTGAGTTTTTCCTGCTCTGTTATCAACTGCTCAACCATTCTGATCTCATAATGTGTTGGTACTGTCGTTAGAGGTCATTTTGTCCTTAATTTATTAAAAAGTGCTAACCAAAATGATTAAACGTCCTATAAGCTTCCATTTTTGTTTTTCCTTGTGTTGCATATGAGGAGTGTGATTACTTTAGTCTTTAACAAAACTATTGTTGTTTTACTCTCTCAGCAAGCAGTTTTGTTGCTCCTGTAATCTTTTTCCATTAGCTGTGGCTAATTGTTTTCCAGACTGGCAAAATAACTGTAAACTGCCATTCCTTTTTTTTCTTAAAACTAGTGTTCCTTACTTTTTGGAATTTTTTGGAGGCTCCTTTCAGCACTGTAAAGGGGGTCCCTTTTAGAGGCAAAAACTTGTAACTGGGCAGCAAGCATATGTACATACATACATGTATTTTGGGTTGGGTTTGTTTTCTTTTTTTTTACTCTGTTCAAGAATGCATATAGCCAAAAGAAACAATTTGTAGCAACTTTTACGTAAGTAGTGTTTATGTGATCAGTTCATTTCCGGTAGCCTGGATAAATGCTAAGATATTATTCTGTCCTGGTGGACAAAAACAAATGCTGCACGAAAATTATTTTGTTTTCAGGAATGCCTGAATTGAGAAATTCCAAGGCTGCATCCCCAAGGTCTTGCACATTTGCCATCAGCTAGTCTGAGATGGCCTATTATGATATGAACTTTATCCCATGCACTATGAGCAGCTAAAGATGAAGTTGCTACCTTATTCTTATGTGATCTCCTGTTGTATATGCATCAACTGGTGCTACTGTACATCCTGATTATGGTGTCTGCTTGACTTCTGATTCATAAACTTTTGGTATAATTTGTTTCAAGATATGTACTGACTAAGAAACTGGTAATTATTTCTTTTTTTTTGTCTTTTACTAAAGCCACCTTCCCATTTTCAACCCACTGTTGATTCGTTGGTTTGTTTTTTCTTTAATAGGCCATAGCCATTGCTTTTTAACTTAGCAATCAGGCAAATTGTCCTGCTTATTTGAATCTCTAACTTTCCTGCTACTAGAACCTCTTTATTCCTGTTTAGCTGGGTGGGTGGCCCAGATGTTTTCTTCTGGGGCCTCATTCTTTGAAAATGTTGATAGATTTAATTTTACAGACACTCTTCCATGTTAGGTAGATAATTTTGGTAGGATGTGGCAGGCCTTCCTCTTTTTGGCTACTCATAAGCCTGCTGTTGGGGTCCTAGTGGTTGTATCATTGTTTCAGTCCTCAGAGCACTTTCAGCAGGTACCTCCTGATGAACAAAACCCTCTCTGCTATGGCTGCCTTTGCCATGCTGATTCTTTGAGACTGTCCCAGAGTCCCACCAGCAATATGAAACATCAGACTTTGTTGTGTATCTTCTCCCACAGAAAGCAGTTATATTCTTCCCTGTCTTTTCTGGAGTAACCAGGGAAGTTTTTTGTTAAGTTTAAAATGTAAGATCTGCTGCGTGTGTGTTTTCTGTCCAAAAAATTCATGTGTCTTGTCAAGGGAAAATTTAATCTGATATGAACTGCACTTGTTAAAAGTGTACTGCATCTGAACACAGGTACGCAGCAACTCTGTGCATGTATGTGCAGCTGGCTGCACAGACTGACACACGCAGTACTCACACAAACAGAACCAATGTTCTTATCCTGCTCTGCTCTCAGGTTGACCAGGATGTAGGGCTGTCAGTGGATGTGGTGCGTTGCATATATCAATACACATATATTGTGTGGATCCTTCCAACATCTGGGCTCACGCACCCAGAGTCCCAGCAGCTGTGCCCCTGGAGCTCAGTTTCCCCAGTTGCTGGCATCTGGGCATGCAAGCCCTACTCCAGCTGCTGGTACAGCCCCCTTGCTCACAGCCATGCACACACACATGGACATCTCTCCCAGGTCATGTCACCTACCCACCAGCTCTATCATTGCTAGTACTCATAACACTCACTTGCATGCCTGCATTTGCTCCAGTTGCTGACACAGGGGCCCCTGTGGACCATGGCCATACCCCAGTTGCAGCACAAAGACCCACATACACACACATTCACACAGACTAGGGAGTCCCTCACAAAGAAAAAGAATTGGAAATGGAGTTTAAAAAGGAGACAGAGCTGCTTGACCTGCAGTGGTCATGGCCAGGCATGGCCAGGCGTGGCCAGGCCAGCATATCAACAAGTAACCTGTTTAGATGCAGCTGACTCCTTTTTTCCCTTTGTCCCTTTATTTTCCTTCTATTTTTTTGTCTTTCCCCAAACCAACAGTCTCTCCCTTTCCCTACTTCTGGTTCCTGCCCTAAACATCCCATAATGTCTTGCATTGCCTTGTATCTATCATGTGTCCCACGCCCCTAGGCAGTGAATGACCTCCCTTAGTCCAAGAGGTGGCCTATGTCCTTATGACCTATGGGGGTGGGTGTCACACCTGAACACTAGAGCTGAAGCTCCCCTGGGACAGCCCAGAAAGGAGTCTGAACAGGATGCCTCTTCCTCTGAGTCCTTAATTTGGGTTCCTGCCTGCCTTTGTGCCTCTGTTCCCCTGTGGGCTTGTTCAGGTTGGCTGATGATGGCTCCTGTGATGGGTTTGGGTGTAGCTGGATGTTCTTCAGGCTTCCCCTTGCTATTGTGTGTCTGTGCTCCTCTGTGTATGTGTGTGTAACAATTACATAATTATTTCTATAAAGATTTGTGAGATGATGCTTAACACGTTACAATTCATACTTCAGGAAAATCTCTAAAATAACATACTATATCTAAATTACAAATATTTCTGTAGTTCTAGTTAAGGTTTTCAGAGTTAATAGTGCTTCTTATTCTTCTAGATCTTATCAGCTCTTAGAAAAATAAGTAATTCACTGTGGCAGATGGTGGACCAGATTTTCAAAGATGGGCAACTTTGATATGGATGGCATCTATAATATACATTTAGATGTTCTAATCAACATGCAGCATATAGGCATATACCTTTTGTTTAGACCACTGATTTAAACTCATCGTTAACTGAATATCTTTAATAGGTGACGATATTTAAAGAAAAAATGTTTTATGTAGTAGAGTGACATCGCAGCAAGATAGAAAGCATCAGTATTCAGTAGGTAATAAAAGAAGAAAATGTACTGCTGTAGGGCTTGGAATTCGAATAGAAATTGATTGATGTTGTTATAATGCAGTACAAGAAAAAATAATGTTTATCAAGAAAAAAGGCTGAGAAAAAAGACCATATCTTTAAATACATTCATTATTGTATAACCTCTGAGGTTGTATAGCTGACACAGTGAAAGCTTGAAGCACATAGGAATTTTAGTAGTATGAATGGCTAAAAGCTGTTGCTGTGGGTTGAATTTATCCTTCTCTCTTGAATACCTTTTCTTAAAGGAAATGGGGAGTGGTTATTCATGAAGGTACCACAGCTTAAACAACTCTTGCTTTCTCCTGCAGTTATACAAAATGAGCTGCTGTTATCCCTGCTGAAGGGGTGGAGCGCAATGGCTGCTACTGAAGGACGGAGATTGTTTCCTGTAGCAGCAGCTATTGCTGTCCCATCCTCCCCCCTTTCTCCCTTTAGTCCCACTGCCAACAGCAGTGTGGCTCACCATGTTGTGCAGCAGCTGCAAACCAGTTTGAGAAGGGAGTGCTATGTCCTGCGTAGCACAATATAGTGGGCATATTTCATGATTGCACAAGTTTCTTTACTCTTGATTTTATGCTTAAGTCTAGGCAGATACTGAAATACCATCTGTTATTTTATAGGTATACTTTGTGTTTCACTCATTCTTTAAGACAGAGCTCTATCCTGCAAAGTTTTGATAAGCTTATGAAGAGTCCACTTGCCTACAAGAGTATGTGGGAGAATGCATATCTGCATTTTATAATATTCAAGCATTAACATGGAGAATGTGAACATCTTCCAGCAAGTCCCTGAAGATGTAAAAAGAAGTCCTGCAATGCTTAGTATGATGGAAAATTCAGCAAAGAATTGCAGTGCCATGGTGAAATGAAATCATGTATGCAGGCGGCCATGCGGGTTTTCAAGAGCAGCATTTACCTGCGGCCCGAATTTAGCATCTAAGAAATGCATAGAAAATAATTCTGGTGAAATGAATAGGAAGTCTTCAAAGCACAGATGATAGGTAATAAATGCCTTCTTTTTTAAAAATTGTGTAAATATCTCCAGTTAGCATTGATTTTTAAGCTTTACTGAAAAGGTCAAGTTGCCTTTTGTGTCCACTCCATTTAAGCTAATATTTTTAGCATCAACATATTTGACCTGCATATTTATTTGTCAGTCTTATACTAATTTATCTTACATTTCTTATCCTAAAAATGACAAATTTCTTTAGCAGTTTTAATTTTCAAGAATAGGAATTTATTTGATTATCAGGTCCACAGTACTTTAGTTTATTAATTATATTATAAAATGTCTATGTTAGAATGCTCGATGCCAAGGGTGCTATACCTCCAAAAATATGCAACAGTTAAACAGGTGTTTGCTAATTCCAGTACTTCTAAACTGGAACAGAAAGCAGCATGCTGTACCATCTGTACCTTCCTCTCTTGCACAACATTGCTGGCGCAGCAACTAAACTCTCACTGTAGAGAATACCTTCTGCAAGGGAGCATATCCTTTTAAGGATGACATTAATGTAAATAACTTAGCAGTGAAAGGTTAAATCTATGCATTCAGAATTTTGTTATACATTCCTTCTAGGTACTTTTTCTGGAGTAAATACTCTGTAATTCCTTCAATTGAGTTAGTTTTGCTGTTTTCTTTCCATTTTCATAGACACTGCCTAGCCTTTTCAGTTACATAGTACCTTTACAGTGTGGTATTATGTCAAATTTATTATGAATTACTTCTTATTGTAGCTGAAGCATAAATTCTTGGTGAGACACTCACTCTAGACATGATGCTCTGTCATTTTATGTGCTTGTAGAGTTATCATCTCTCCCAACATGTCATTTTCAAGAATTCAGTAGAAGAAAAATGCCTTTCACTATCAAGATGTGGATACACTTCCCCATCCTGTCAGCCACTTTTAGCACAGTATAAAAAAAGAGGGATCAGGAGAGCAAACACTTTTTGTTGTGTAGAGAAGCCTATAGCAAGTCAGAATCCAGCTGAGATGCTACCCTCTCCAAATTACTGACTTCCTGAAGTTGCAGTGGTTCAGGCTCCCATATGTTTGGAGGTGACTTATGTAGGATGTGATCTATTTTTGTGTTGACTGAGCCCCTGCCATCCCCTGATGCTAAGCTGCTGCTCAGGCAGGAGAATTTGCTCTTTTTCCAGTCACCTGCCAAAATTTGCACTCCTTCACATTCCTGCCAGCGCTCGCTCATGCAAGTCCTTGGATAGCCCTAGTTTCCCTCAGCCCACTTCTACTATATATTGGTCATCAGTGTATTTCAGTAAACCACTGGCTACAAAGCTGCCTGGCATTTAATTATTAACTACAGCCTCCAAGTGCCAATGTTGTAGGCACTGTGGAAGTGTGTGATGGAATTGCTTAATGCTCCTGAAAAAGCAAAGCGAGGTAACACAAACTTCTGCCCATTTACATTGGGCTCTTTTCTTAGCAGCTACAGTCTCCCTGCTGGTAGAAGTGGGGGGCATTCTCTGTCCCTGGAGCTGGGTGGCATGGCACAGCTCATATTTATGCCTAAACTCCTGCCCCTTCTTCCTTCCACAAACACAGTAGCCAGGTGTCAGCTTTCTCTGAATAATTCCTGACACCTTCTGTCCCCTAAGATGTGCTACAGATCTGGGGGAATGATGCTTGGCCCAAATCCAGACAGTGCTAGTGAGCAAGATAACAGCTATACAGCAGTGATGATTATGGAGCTCAAAGCTACCTTCCAGTCTTACTTGGTTTACCAGCAGCGATACAGCTGGAGGACATCATCTGTAAACCCTAAAGTAATTCTTAACTCTTCCCAGGGATTTCACCTTTGATTATTACGCAGCATATTCTGTCCCTTCTCAAGGTTCATCTGTTACTGCACACCCAGTAAATGGCATTAGTATTTGTTCTGTGTGGGCCTAAAGAGGTATTACATTTCTCCCATGCCTCTCACTAGTTACGTATGGTAAATCATGTTTATCTGCTGTCAGTTTAGACAGGTTCTGGGTATGCTAAAGACTATATGCTGCATATTTGCTGCAAATTTTCTGCACCTGCATTTACTCTGCTACCTCTATCAATTTCTGTTTGGGACAGTTATTAGCTAGAACTTATGTTTGGCTCCTCTGCTATTACTGGTTTTATTCTATACATTTTAACATTGACAGCGGCAGTCTGAAAACAGCTTAGGCTGTCAGACAAAAAGTTACGTTCATAAGCTGTCAGACATAAAGTTATGTTTGTGAATCTATTTGCACTTTTATTTGCTTTGTCCCTTTGAGGATGTATTTTCTCATAGATGTGTTGCAGTTTATCAGCACAGAAGCCAGAAGAACACAGGCTTGAAGTAAGCTGGCTCTGCACTGAGCTAACTCTTGTCCACAGGCTTTGGGAGTCCAAGCTGGATGGTAGCACTTGAGCTGCTCTGGAAACACAGAGCTACACAGAGATATTTCTGAACCAGCTAGCTCCAATATTTTTGGACATGCAATAGCACAAGTAACCCACAGTATTCTACACTGTTTTAGCAAATAATTTAGACTTATCAATACCAAAACAGTATCTGTCTCCAGAAGATTCAGCTGCTTACAGATGCACAAAACTAAGACTGATAGGTGGTGTCGTGGTTTAAGCTTAGTCGTAAATTAGAAAAAGCATGTAGCCTGCTTGTTTTCCCCTCATAACCTGTCCTTCCCCCCCCCCCCCCCAATCCCAGAGGGA
>WYDI02019420.1:90553-111963 GCA_009867235.2 Psittacus erithacus | reverse complement strand
TTCCTTTATCATTATTATTATTGGTGGTAGCAGTAGTGATTTGTGTTATACCTTTGTTAATAGACTGTTCTTATCTCAACCTGTGGGAGTTGTATTCTTTCAATTTTCTTCCCCATCCCTCTGGGAGCCGAGGGAGGAGGTGGGGGGGCAGTGAGTGGGCTGTGGGGCAGGCCTAAACCACGGCACCTTGACACTTACACACTATTCTTGCCTTCCTTACTTGGAGTCATTTTGAAACAAGGAAAGCAATGAAGGATTTAAGCTTTTTGAAGTGACAAGAGATAATATTAATGCTTGTTAATCAAGTGTTTCAGGAAACTGAATTGTGTAGGAAGTCGTCTGCACAAAGTATATTTTATTTGAATTGACTTAATCTATTTTGCTTGATGAAAGAATTGGCTATAAAAGAACAAAGGAACTAATGCAGTGCCTTAATACCCCAGTAATCTTGAACTGGTCTTTGCAGTAGTTTTGGGTTTTTTTTTTGTGATTGTGGAACTTCTAAATAATTTCTAGTAATTTGAAACATGTTCCCAAGCAGTCAGTCTGCCTCTGCACAGAGCCCTGGGCCTCCACTTGGGATCTGCTTCCTTTCCCATGCTATTACTGCAAACAGAATGTCTCCTAGCCTAAGAAATCCAGCATGAAAAGACACTTCATTACTCTGCATGGCGAGGAATACCAAATTTCCCCTGGGCTGTCAGGAAATAGAAGGTTTATCTATCAGTGTATCAAAACAGCAGTTGGATTTCATGAAACCTACTTACAGAGTATTGTTTTCTACCTCCTTAAAGTTCTTTACAATTACTAACATTCTGGGACAGGGAACAGAAGCAGCATCATTGAAGATAGTTCCATTTTAAAGATGCAATGGCCACTGCAAGCAATTTCTGCCACCCGAGATAACTTATACAAGTTATTTTCAAATACTGTTTATCTTTATTGGGACTTTAGTGTGGCTTTGAATCATGTTTTAAACAATTATTTTCCCTGAAAGGCCTTTCATCAACAAATCAGCTTATTTATTGCTATTGAAGTGTTTATTCACATGCTGGCTGACAAAGGAAAAGAGTTTGTTCTTTTCAAACTTTTAGTTGTTCAACTTTTGCTAAAATGGCATTTACTTCAACCAAAATAGTTGCACTCACATTTCTCAGGAGAAGAGACAAAAGTAACTTTTTAGAACTTAACATGTTTGTACTTGTTCAACTACTCCACACTGGCATTACATTCAGGTAGGTCTTTGAAATACTATCGTCGTAATGATCACAGATTGGAGCTAGGAGCCCACAAAGTATCAGAAAAACATGATAAACATAGGATAATGATCAGCAGGAAAGTTTCCCCTGAAGCAAATAAACAAGAAGCCAGCAGATAGTTCCTATGATTTATATTTGCCATGTCACTTTGATAGAGACTAAGAGCATGGCTTCACAATAAATCTATTTCAGTTCACAATTCATAGTCACATAGAAGACACCTTAGATTTGCACTGGGCTACAGTAAGTACTACATCAATATACCATCTCCTCTGCTTATCAGAGATTTTGTGCAAGAATAAGGACCTACGCTGTATTTGAACAAGTTTGCTGAACTGGCTTTGCTCATTTATACTGTGCTCTTAGTGCAAGTAGCAGATCAAGTTAGATCCTTTGAGACAGAGCCCTGCCATTAAAATCCCTGTATTTATCTGGGTCAGCTGCATGCACTGTATCACTGCAATAACACATCATCTACCCTGCACCCTAGCAGATAGCCAGGGCTTACAAATGCACTTACAGCATATTAAAATAAAAAGAGTATAGAAACAGAAAATATGGACAGTGATCATTTATGAACAGACAACAAATAAAATAATCATGACTTCCAAGGTGTGAACATTTTTCTCATTGCAAGAAAGGAAAGCAAAATGGCAGTATGATCAAAAGCTTCTGCACAGTCACTGGAAAAACTGATTCTCTTGACACATGCTAAGATAAACCCAACAATCTTGTTTCAGTCAGAAGCTCAAACAAACAAGTTATCAAAACTGCAGTAAAACTGTGGGTTAATGAAAGTATTAAAAATATTTAGATTAAGAAGTCTTCTAGCTTTCTGATGTACACAAACTATTCTCTGGGATTTAAGGAACTTGACATCTACATACAGAGCATTCAAGAAAAATATTCTTCAATAGCAGAGCTACTCTCCTGCATCAGTTTGAATAATGGGAGAAACAAGCACCCTTTCACCACCCACTGAATACAAATCTATGATGATTCTTGTCTCAACGAATAAAACCTTGGCAAGTTTTCCTTGAACTGAAAGGTGAAAGATGTAACACATTCCTATTCACCAGTGAGGTTCAAAGAGTCTGAAAATTGGATCATGAACTTTAGTTCAAGTTCACCCTCTCTTGAAATCATTAGATTTTATTTTTTTTTTCTGGTTTTAACAGGGAAAGAACAATCTCCTTTCCAACATCTCCCTCTTCCCTATTAAAATGTGTGTCACTTACTTACTTTTCTCTTTAGTGAAAAATACTATTCTCTGTCAACCTCTTTAAACATCTTGTATATAACTGTCCTGATTTCTGCTGGGATTGAGTTAATTTTTTCCTCATAGCACAGTGCTGTGGTTTGGCTTTAGTCTGAGACCAGGGCTGATAATGCAATCATGGTTTTAGTTGTTGCTCAGTAGTACTTCCCCTGACCAATGACTTCCTGAGTCTCATGCTCTGCCAGTGAGGAGGGGCACAGGAAGCCGGGAGGAAGCAGAGACAGGACTCCTGACCCAAACTAGCCAAAGGGGTATTCCATACCACAGCACGTCATGCCCAGTACAGAAACTGGGGGAGTCACCTGGAAGGGATCAATCACTGCTTGGGTGCTGGGTACTGGTCAGTGGGCAATAAGCATTTATATTGATATCACTTGTCTTTCTTGGGGTTTTATTCCTCTCTCTCTCCTTTTCATTACAAGTACTATTGTTGTTAGTTTTGTCATTATCATAATTACTGTTTTTTACTTTGTTCCAATTAATAAACCATTCTTATTTCAATCCATGAGTTTTACCTTTTTCCACTTCTCCTCCCCATCCCACTGTGGGATGTGGATGCGTGAGTGAGCGGCTGCGTGGTACTTAGTCGCTGTGTGGGCTAAAGTGATGACAATAATGGAACTCCCTAAAAATCAGTCTTGATACTTTGCAATCACTGCAGTTAACATTGGCAAGACTTGCTCATGACATCCCTGCTGCCCTTCTCTATCTTGTTTCATGCTTAAGGCACATTTATATCAGCCAGATATTTATCAGGATTCTTTAAATATATTCAAAGTTCCCTTTCTATGTTCAAAGAGCAGCAACAAACATACTGTGACACAGCATGACACACAGCATCAATCTAGCCACAGATATACATGAATTACTGCATTTCCTCCCAACTTGAGCGAATTACTTCAGGGGTGTATCACAATAACTCAGCTGAATCATCTCCAGGCCCCAGCCCTTTATATCCCTTATCATCTACTTCTACATACTACCCTCTTCCAAAGTGCTACATGTACCCTTCACAACTCAAATGGCAATGAATCCAAATGCTTACAGATGGAAGTCTAAAAGTCAACTTCTGTCTTGAAAAAAAATGCACACTAAAAAGAACATGCCCTCAATTAGAGCACTTGTTATTTAAAGCACAGCTCTGAAAATCTGCAGCATTTGGCTATCAGTCCCACAAGAACAATCTGTTGAAACATTTCCCCTTCCTGCTTGCAAGCAGACCAGTAATACACACAATCACTTACTGGTATTTTAGTACTTTTTTCTCTGCTGCATGAAAGTACATTAATATAGCAAGGCATGTTACAACTGGTTTAGAGAAGGACGTAGGTTCTTCGCGTCCTCAAAAACTATGGTTGAATAAACCTACTAGTTTGTTTAATGGAAGAACCACTGAAGGGTGACTTCAAAGTTAAAACACTGAGTTTGCAAAGCTGTAAAGGAGTACTAAATTCCCTAACTCTTCTAAATAATAAGAAATATGCATTAGAGCTGGGGACCATTTTCAACCTTGATTGTTATGACAGCCTCAGTCTCCTGAGCACTTAAAAATCATTTCCCAGTTTAATGAACTGTTCATTCCACAGCAGAGTTAAAATAATTTCTGGCAGAAATCCCCCACCTAATGGAAACACTGGAACTTGTCTTAAAGGTAGCAAGGACAGAGCAAGTAAACTAAGTAACATCACTGCTGAGTTAAGGAATCTCCAAAGAAATTATCTTTTCACAGCTTTGAAAATGCAACAGCTAAGTCCGGGGCTGGATGATTAAATGATGTCAAGCCAGAATTATTACTAGTATATCACTAGAAACCCCTGTGTGTATGGTCAACTGTTGCTGTAAAGGGGTTTGGGCTAGGCCAGAACATCCTGGGATCGGCCAGAACATTCTGGGCTTGAACATCCTGGAATCCGTCAGAGCATCCTGGGCTGGGCCTGAACATAGAGGGGAGTGGCCACCCAGAGGGTAACACATAGTGGCCAATCGGAGGGTGGTGATGTTCAAATCCAGCCAATCCTGTTAGTAGCACAAGAACAAAAGGTGTAGTCTATATAAACCGTGGAACCAACAGGAAGGGGTCCAATAGTAAAAAGGTCTCCGACAGTAAAGAAGTTTTTGGCATGAAACCCTGGTGGAGTCTGTGTCTTTAATCTCCACAGTTGCCCAGTGAGAACTGAAAAAAAACACCTATAACTTCAAACAATTAATTTTCTGGTGAAGAACCACCAGTTGGCCAAAGCTAAGGCTTAAAAGATTGTCATTTGCAATTGATTGGATCTCAAAAGAATCCTAAACACCTGGGCTGTCCAGGTCCCACAGAAAAAGCCAAAAAGCACTAGCCGAATGCTCTGTTGTGTTCTCTTCACATCACTGTGGCCCTGGACTGAAACCCCAAGGACCATTTTTATGTCACACTCTGGCAAACACATGTGACCGACAGTTTACCCCCAACCAACATCATCATTGAGCAATCAGGTCTTGTGGAAGGTGTCTGACAGGGGATCATCTTTAAAGGTCCCTTCCAACCCAAACCATTCTATGATTGCATTATATATGGGTGTATATGCATGACTTAAGGCGTGTAAAGACCACGCTTAATTTTTTTCTCTGAAAAGAAAACTCCTGCTTTTTTGATCTCAAATTCTAAATCCTCCATTAAAACACTGGCAAACACAAAAACTTAAAACTGGACCAGTCTGCTCCTCCAGAACCAAGACAAAGGGAGCTACATCACGGGCCTTCCTACCACGGTTCCTTATCTGATTCCAGAGCCAGTTGTATGACAAGCAGCATGGAGCTCCTTAGCATAAAGACTTGCAGCCTCACAGGTCTAATCCTTTTCCTCCTTTCCTGGAAGCAGCAGAGTATATTTGAGGTGCAGCCTGAGCAGTCTCCAACATGAATGCACATTCACAGGCTGAGTTTTGGGAAATGTCTTGTTGCAAATCTTATTTCACAAAGCCAGTTTCTCTCCAGCGTGGAGCTAGCTGGTTTCAGAGAAAGCGATAGGAATGCATCTGCCCTCTGACTGACTGTTTGTCAGAGTTCCTGACACATTTAGTTTTGAAATCTGCCAATATTTCACAGCCTCTGGAACAGGCAAGCTGCCAGATTTCCTTTGGGAGAAAGAAAGGAGGGGGATGTACATCCGCTGAATGAAAATAACTAATGCAGTGCTGGATCCAGCCTCAAATAAGCAAACCTTTCACTGAATAAGAGCTACAGGTCTTGCTTTACTGACTTTAGATGTAAAACAATTCTAGAATTTGGCCTTCACATTTAAATGTAAGACTATTTTATAAGCTTTACTTGTGTAAAACCAGTAAAAGACTGAAAACGTGCATGAGCACAAAATGCACACAGACCATTTCAGTGCTTGAAAAACAGCTCTACAGGCACACAACTGCTACACAAGCCAGCAGTCACTGCAAGCTCATACTGTTTAACACAACAGCAGCATCATTAAAAACCCAACAACTTGCAATGCTGCAACACACTGTAGAGCTTAGCAAATAGCTTGACAAAAAGCAATCGCTACAATGGCAAGCTCATTTGATTTTTTAATGACAGATTATGTATATAAATTTATACGGAACAGCCATAGAGAAAATGCTGTAGATGAAGAACAGTTACTGCTTTCCAATAAATGGTCAAATGAATCCTCATTTTGCTCCCCAGATTTCTAGAGACTTCCCTGCTCCAGCATGATGCTATCTCCCTTGACTCTGCAAGGATCCTCAACCCACAGGAAGTCCTTCCAAGCCTTAAATTTGGCAGAACAAGTGCGAACATGCAGCATAAAGAGCACTGATACTGTCCAAAACATTTTAACTGAGATTTGGCATCTTTAACCCTTGTCTTTCAGGGTATAGAGGGGTTCCGGAAAGGGATTCATGCTTGAAAGAGCCTTTTCTCCACAAGCTGTTGTGAGCACAGCTTAACCTTGTCTGAACAGAAAAGCCTAAGCAGGGACGGGTTCTGCTGCAGCAGAAGGTTTTCTTTTGGAAGAGAGCATTTGTTTTTTTTTTCTTTTAATTTAATTTTTCATGCATCAAAACCACAATTCAGGTAACCATGGATATGCTTTCTCTGACTTTTGACTGTAAAACCTATTTCTGTTACCTGTAACTTTGTCAAGCTGGAGTTTATCAACACAAGGCAGAAACCTGACATAGCTGTTCCAGTTTTTTGACAGAACCAACTGAAACATTACATTTCACAGAAAAGGGTGAGAGAAGGACCCACACGAAGATGCAGAAAAATCATTTCAGCAGGCGTTTTAGAGCAACATTTTGAAAAGCAAGTCTCCATGTTCATCCTAAGGGTCACCTTTCTTGTCACGGAATTGGCTTGTGGGGGATGTTCTTGAAATAGGAAAAAACAAAAAAACCACAAAGCTAACCAAGAAATGAGCTGCTGAAAGGAATAGTCACACCAAGGCCTACTGCAGCCTTTCAAAACCCATGTGCTACCTCACGGCTCCTCTGCTCTAATAAAACCATATCAGCACTAACCTTTCAAATTGACTGTCTATTCACCAGCCCAGAAGGGTAGGAGCCAAGTAGTTGCCAGGCACCGGATATCAGGAAAGAGACCCCTCCAAGTGTTTCTGCTGGAGATAGGAAAAAGAACCAATTTTTTTTTTTTTCACTTTTTGCATAAAAATAAACGTTAGAATGTTGGAGGGTTGAATAGCAGCAGAAACAGCTTCAGTGGAATACCACTTGCATGTCTATACACCTAATGCAATCACACAGCACTGCATGAGAAGAGAAGGCTGACATGCACCAGCCGGTGAATTTCCACTCACCTCCAGGAAAAAGGAATACTTGTGTCTATTCTTGCCTTCTGCTGGAGGAGTGCAAAAAATGAACACAGTGGAAAGCCACAATACCCTATTTGAAATGCTAGATGTTAGGCAGCTAATCTCCTGTAGCTACAGGTGATTTCCATTAAAACAAAGAGGAGTAATTCTGTTGTGAAGAAGGGTAGCCTAGTTGGACGACTGCCTCCACAGATGTTTGGGTATGGTACGCTAGATACTCTAGGAAGGATGAATCCTTTGCTCAAGGAAGCTCAGAGTACTTTGCATTATTCAAACTACTGGCCAGCTTACTTAGATTTTTGTAGGTATACTCCCCCAGTATTACGCTTGCAACATTTAGCATACAGCTCTTAAGTCTTCTTTCAAAACACTGGGGACTTGCACAAAGGACTAAGTCCTCCCTTCCTCACAGTAGCAGAATTTCCAAAATAATTACAGGACAAAGGAGTTACGGGCAATCCAGGAACAGAAAACCACAGTTTTCTTGACTGCATCCCAGGGATTTGAAAGGATGCAGGCGCTACATAGAGCCATGTAACAGAGGTAGTATGCATTCCTATATTGTAGGATACAGTGCTAAGAGAGAGAAAAGAGATAAATACATTTCATTT
This sequence comes from Psittacus erithacus, assembly GCA_009867235.2. Lineage (NCBI taxonomy): Eukaryota > Metazoa > Chordata > Aves > Psittaciformes > Psittacidae > Psittacus > Psittacus erithacus. The sequence goes on along the minus strand of WYDI02019420.1, from coordinate 103,989 downwards.
GTTCTAAATCAATGTGTAATTTCAAGAGGATTCACATTTGTATCTGAATACAACATTTACATTGTCAGTAAGTGTATTTTTCCAACAGATGTCTTATTGTAAACCCTGATCTGATTCAACCTGCAATCACTGGGGCTATTCACATGCTAAAACACCATGATGGATGATGCATTCTAAGAAGTAATTGAAATGGGAAATAAAATACCTAGTTCTCATCCAGAAAGGCTACATTATATACTCAAGAAGTACTATGACTGAAAAGCAAGCTCTGTTATGGATGGAAAGACTCCATATTGCTTTTTCTGGCCTCGAGCTTACCACCAAGCCCCTAAAGCTTTCCCAGGCAAAAGACAACTCACTCTTTATGCTAAAAGCACAACAGAACTCAGGATTTGCCCTGCTGCAATAAATATGCTAATGTTGACTGATGATTGATGCAATATTTTGATCTTCCTATTACTTTTATGTTTTAGAGCCTTAAGAAGTGTGGCTGAGACTATGGTGTACTTCAGGAATGCTCATGCCCAAGATGCAGAACTCAGGCCTGGGGCACTTGTGGATCTCTTGTTCTCATCATCTCAGCTAGCAACCCACATACTGTGTGTCCTTTGCAGTGAAAAATTAGTATAGCATCCAATCTGAAAAATACTTCCAGCTGCAAACAATAAACTTCTGGGAAAGAAATCAATATGAGATTAGCTGCAAGGTTAGTGCAAATCTGTGAAGGACATAACAACCACACCAAAACTAGCCCAAAACAGATCAAAACATACCAAAACAGAACAGGATACAGAACTGTATCCATATTAAGGGCACATTGTTCAAAACTAAAAATGAAACTTTCAGCTTTAATAAAGGCTAATACACATCTGCTTTGAACAGTGAATGCAAAGAGATTGTTCACACATGGGTATTAGGAATTAGGCATTAGGAATACCCAAAACATCCAACAGAAATTAGGTTGAGGGAAAATTAGTAGTGAAGCTAATCTGAAAATTCCTAACTGGTTTTGGGGTATTAATTGTAATCTTTTGATGGGATTGCTATGTCTCCTCTATTTACCAGTTAAAACTAAACAGCACACTGAACACTTCTCAGCATTCCTGGCAAAGAATACTCCAATATTCAAGGAAAACAGGATGCACATTTTTTTGTACCTTGATCTTTCAAAACATTTACTCAGCATTTTGTGTGCTAAGACAGGGCACCTCAGGTACAAAAGATGCGTATAAACAACCTAACACAGGATCAAATCCAGCCAGAAAAAAACCCAACAGTTTCACAAATTGAATGAGCTTTGCATGAGGAGCAAAAAGCTGAGTCCCAGGGGTGTCAACGCAACTAGAGGATGTTGCATTTATGAATCATTACAAGTGTTTAATATGTAAAACTTCCCCAGGTGCCTCCCTACTGAAAGCACAGTGATGAAGATGGGTAGTGACTCAGTCTGCGCAGAAGGCAGTAGGATCCTGCAGAACGCTGGCAGGGGCACACAGAAACCTGGAGCAGTGCCTTGCCCAGGTTTACAGGCATGCAAGCCCACAATAAAAATCAAGTAAGCCATTTTCTTCTAGCACCACACATCACACCACACAACATATCACAATTTGGTCTGGCTGCGATATAATGGTGTTTTCCCCACTATCCTAGACACAGGCCTACTCTGTAACGAACTACTCTGTAACAGTAGTGACTGCTTGGGTCTGTAGGCTGAATTTCAGTAATGTACTTGTAAGAACATCCCTCTTTCAACAGAAAAATCCCCAGCAGTAAATAGATAAACCAAGTTCACCTTAATACCAAGTGCTCAGTTTGGCTCCCAGTTTTCCCATCTTCATGAATATGAACTTCAGCTTCTTAATAGGGATCAGCGTACTGCTCAAGTCCTGTAGCTTTATTATGCAATGTGCAACAAAGAGTAACATCAGATATTGATCAAGCACTCTGGGAATTGATCAGGGCCTGGCACAAGCCCCAGCTTGAGTTTTGCTCCTTTACATTCTGACCAGTGACAGCCTGATGGCCACAAAACTCTCCTTCCTCATACCAAGGCTGTCGCTTGGCAGGGCTCAAAGCTTACTATTTTCTTTACCCTGGAACCTTTCCAGAGATGTTTAACAGAGCTATCTCTCAGGCATTATTCTTATCTTTTGCATCTTGGCTCTCTCACAAGGAAAGAGTAGTATGGCAGCAGCCAGGGCACCTGTTCACACTGTGCTGTTCTCACACAATTATGCTGCAGACACTGCAATTCCATACAAGCTGAATATTCAACCCTTGTTGCTGGCTTTTTAATAATAGACAAGTTTCAGAAAATCATTGTTATCTCCAGTTTATCATCCCAAACTTGGTGACCAGAAAGAACCAGTAAGAAGTTGTTTTGGGAAGACTCACTAGAATAAAAAAAAATATTTGATGAAGGCCCACAGCTGCAGGCTGTCATGTACATTGAAGTCATTATAGACTCATAATGTCATCTGTGAATACTGTATTAAACAGTAATCAGTCTTTATATAGTATAAGGACTATAGCTATGATTTTGACATCAGAAATGGCAGTGCAGTACCTTTCCCAAAATTAGCCACCCTGGAACCAGGGTGTAAAGCCTTCTACTAAGTAAAGGGATAGGAGACTTTGGCAAGGAGAATGCCAGTCACATCTGGCAAGAGACTTAACTAACAATATAAGGATTAAGCATATGTTGATTTCTGCTTTCCTTAGTTTCAGAATCTTACTCTCAGCTTTTCATGGATAAAAGATCTGGAACTCTTCCCTAGAGATTTTGAATTACGGTGGGTTGGTTTTTTTTTTGTTATTTTTTTTTTTCCTTAAGAGAGCAAGGAAGAAAAGGGTACAGGCAGGATGGATTTTTAAACAGGAAGCACCATGTACCTTTTCACTAAGCATGGACCAGGACTTAGGCACGATTCAATTTCTTCTTCCTATGATTTAAAATACTATTTCCAACCTCCCAGGATTATTTTCTTCCACCAGGTCTCTGAAGGGTACATATGAAAGGAAGCACTGATATTCAGAATCTGCTCTCAGAAAGAGTGCTTCTGCTGTGACCCAGAGCCGTCATACAAAATAGGTCATTTCTGTCCAAAACTCAACTGGATTCTCTCAGTAGACAGAATTCAGCAGAATTTTACTGTAAAACCAGAACTCTACTGTAAAAGCAGAACCAAAGCTCATCCATTCTTTGCTGTTACACGCACCAGGCATTGCATTTTTTCTAATCCCCAGAAATTACATCCTCACAGACCCAAGCAAAGGGTGTGAGTAGCTCATTTACGCATAGGGGGTCCAACTTTACCTTATGCTCTTTTCACCTGAATAGTCCAAGCTGTTAGCTAACCTTAAAACTTTAAGTAAGTATGCATTGATCGAAACCATTTTAAGGCTGTTGTCTTAGCCAAACCACAACAGCTGTGATACCAATAGGAAGACAGTAAAGCTGTTTTCACAAGTTGACATGGTAAAGTGAAATATAGCCATGAACAGGAAAAGAATAATAGCTCCTCTCTTATAAAAATATTAATATATTTTTTTATTTTAATATATGCGTGCATCTCCTGTAATCTAACAGAAACTCCAAAAGACATTTTTGATATGTGTTTGGATGCCTATTAGAGAGGGAGAGGGTGTCAGGCTACCTTTCGCTCTTATTGTGTTTAAGTGCTTGAATGACTGTGCCCGCAGCCAGTAACTTTCCACACAGCCCAGTGTGGCTCAAAGCAGGTCATGATCAGCAATGATATGACTCATGCACATCTTAAACATCCAAAATGTAAAAGTAATTCCTTCCCTGCCCTGCTGTGGTTCAACTAAAATTAAACAAACGTTTTCCACTTCATGTTTAAATTCAAATCTGCAGAATGTCTGACTCACCTGAATGAAATTGTCACAAACTGCATTATAGCAGAACACCTGATAATGGAAACCCTTATGAAGGTTTTATTCAAATATTGCAAAGGGAACAGTCATTCTAAAGTGTCTCCTGGCACTGAAGAAAGAATCCTTTCCCTGCAACACGATTCTGGAGAAGCCCTCTAAATAAAGGCAAATAATTTATTAAAAGTATGCATATTTCCAATGTAATTTACGTAGAAAACCTTATTGGTTTCATTCCTGTAAAATGCCAATAGGACCCTCCAAAATGGAATTAATTTCAGAAGGAAAAATACCATTTAAACTTATTAACTCCATAAATTAATAAAACCATTTTCTGACCTACATTAGAAAGGATGTGGCTGGCCTAAAATGAAAACACAACTCCTCTGAGGATTTTTTTCACTCATTTGTAAAATTATAGCTAGTTTAATTAGACCTACAGCATCAGACATGAATTTCAACTCAGACCCACATCTTTTCATTCACACAAACACCGGAGTTTCCAACATGCTGAAACGTCTCTAAATTCAATTTCTTCTGGAAAAGTGGATATAAAAGCATTCCATAAAGTCTGCATATTTACAAGGATATAGAAACACAGCACTGCTTCTATTTACAATAGAAAACGGTTTCTACATTGAAGAAAAATTTATGCAGTATTTCTAAAAAAACCCATAAACAATCACTATTCATTCAAGTATGGGGAATGAAGTGAAACTTAACAGCTCTCAAAACAAGCTTTGCGAATCAGTTAAACAACTCCTCTTAATCCAGAGATTAACAGATTCAATAAATGAGGGTTGCCTCATATTTACATCTTGACTGGAAAAATAACAGGAGCTCTAGAAAGAAAAGTAAAGCTCCAAATATCTTAGATGGTTTATCACATAAAACTGTAGGATGACAGCCATATTAAAGCAGTGACACACACTGTGGAAAAATCTCAAGACAGTATTTCTAGAATCATAGAATGGTTTGGGTTAGGAACAACCTTAAGATCATCTACTTCCAAACCCTGCCATGGGACCATGTCACCCAAGGCTCTATCCAACCAGACCCTGAGCACTGTCAGGGATGGAGCAAGCCAACCGTATCCTGGGCTGCATCAAAAGGAGCATGACCAGTAGGTAGAAGGAGGTGATCCTGCCCCTCTACTCTGCTCTTGTGGGATCCCACTTGGAGTATTGTGTGCAGTTCTGGTGTCCTCAACATAAAAAGGACATGGAACTGTTGGAACAAGTCCAGAGGAGGGCCACGAGGACGGTCAGCGGCTGGAGCACCTCCTGTATGAAAGGCTGAGCAAGTTGGAGCTGTTCAGCCTGGAGAAAAGGCATGGAGACCTCATAGCAGCCTTCCAGTATCTGAAGGGGGCCTACAAGGATGCCAGAGAGGGACTCTTCATCAGGGACAATAGCGATAGGACAAGGCGTGATGGGTTCAAACTTAAGCAGGGGAAGTTCAGGCTGGATATAAGGAAGAAGTTCTTTACAGTGGGGATGGTGAGGCACTGGAACAGGTTGTCCAAAGAAGTGGTAGAGAACAATATCACCTGTTTCTATTTCAGTTAAAATTTCCAACTTCTTAATTATCTAATCTTAAAAATATGTTATTTATGTTTACATATATACACAAATATATTATAAATGCACATACATATATATGTGTATATATATAATGAGCCTTTTTCAAACCCTGTCATTTGCAAGCCATTAATAAGTATAATATATATAATCCACATATATATAATAACAAATATAATCCACAAAAAACCTTCTGCCTAGTCTGGGAAAATACATAGTGCCCTGATTTCTCCATCCATAAAGCTCTATGCATGCTTCCTTGACATTGTTCTCAGCCTTGATGGTGTGATATTCTCTTAGTAACAACATAAATGACATTTTATAACAGAACCTCAATCTATTCCAGATCACTAAGACCAGTCTCATGGCTTAAATGTCCCTATGTTTAATGGGGAAATAAAATGAGAGCTCATGGAAGTGCAGACTTGGAGAATAAGAACACATTACCGTCATTGAGCATCCAAGCTCTCTAGAAACATGCAATTTTCTACAGCACAGAAATTAAAAATCCTGTAATTTCAAGATGCCTAATCACAAACTACTTGACGCCAAGCAAGAAGCAACCAAAAAAGATGAAATTCTGCAAATACTGACTTTCAGGGTAGTTTATCAGCAACTTCCACCCTGTGAATGTGCATCTATATACAGTGAAACTTTCTGAACAGCATAAAGCAAAGCACTGACCTTGGAGGCTCCGACATTGTAAAACTCATTTATTATCAACCAGAATTATTCTTCAGTACTGCTGAATTAATGCCTCTAAAAAGCTTGTACCTTTGTATTTGATGATCTTAAGTGGCTGACAGAAGTAAATACAATTTATCAAGCAGATTTGGGCTTTTAAATCTTGCTACATGAACTACATGAACTAGTCAAGAGACATTTCTATTTACAGGACTTAAGATACAAAAGATCATGCTCAACAGCATATGCTGCAGTATTTCATTAGGAGAATAGCAGTCAAAGTTTCTTTAGCTTGCGACCCACTTTTCTTTCATTAGAAAACAAAGCTCTGGTGGAACTAGGGAGCCTGGTGAACACAGTAAAACCACTATTAAATACAATTTCTTCACCAAAAGCACCTAAATTTAATGATACCATTAAGGAGCAAATGACATAACTGGAAGAACTCTGTAACTCATAAGCAACTTAAATATAGAGGCTATTGCAAAGTCTTTCCCCCACCCCATCAAATACTGAATGCGATAGTCCCCAAAGTTCACTGAGGCTCCATGAATTGTCTCATTTCACGTCAAATCACTCGGGCCACATGACAAGATCCTCCCCCTCAAAAGGCATCAGGCTTTTTAATCTGCTCAATTTTAAGACAGAAAAGTACATCCTTCAGGTTTCAATTATGTTTCTGGCAATCAGTGTGCAAACAGACAACAGCAAGCCTGAAAGGAGAAAGAAGCCACCAGGTAGAGATTACCAATAAATAAGGAAGTACATTAATGGCTACTTTAATGATATGGGGACTGTGCTACTGTTCATGCTTGATAATAGGTCTTATATATCAAAGTCCCCAGGACAGCTTATTTTGTGGAAAAACAAGTAAAATTCTTGGATATTGTTCATTACAAAAATCTTTTTCACAAGCAATCAGCTGCTGGCTTTTAGAATTACATGTTAAGAATAGAAATACAAACCATTCAAGTATCTAGATGCAGGTCCTGAGACAGTCAAAACATCTGTGTTCAAATGATACACTGATCATTTGCTTGCCATTAGATCCTGTTGCAGACAATCAAAGGTCTCATGGTACCATTTTGTTCCTCTCCTGTTCCTTACATACCAGTTTATATTTTTATGGTTGAAATATAATTTCCACTGGTATTTTTCCAAGTCATGTCTTGGCTTTCTGGAGAGTGCATCCCTCTTGGTTTCCTTTAAGTGTGCTCCTACCAGCACCCAACAGAAGATGTGCTGCTATGATAGCACTTGTCATAACATCATACTTGACAATTGCATTGTGTGTGCGTGTGGGCATGTGTGTGCGTGTGGGCATGTGTGTCCATGTATACACACACAAAGAAAGAGATGGTAGGATTTATAGATTACTTACAATATTTGTACATTTCCATTTAAAACCTAATTAAGAACACTATTTTAAAAGGCAGTAGGTTGAAAATGTTGTGGAAGATCATTTTCAATGTATATTGGATATCAATAACATTGCCTTGGAAGACACAGTGGCATACCTCTCACTAATGGGATGCATAACTACCACCTTGTGAGTACAGTTCATGCCTGTGAGATCAGTTTCTGATTTCATAAATTCCTTAAGCACAGTTATAAATTACACCTATCATATTAGCAATATATAAAATAGCAGCTGAAATTAGTTGTTGACAAGTTAGTAACCAAAACCAGAGATAAATAGGAAGCATAAAAGCAATATTGAAAATGAAACTCAGGAAGACAGCAGTACAAATGTTCTGCAACAGCCAATTCATAGAATTCATCTACCATGATGTCCTTATTATCATCCTTTCTTTGTAAATTTGTCTGTTTTCAGTATGTTGGTGCAATAACAGACAAACCTGTAGATTTAATTTCCACAGGGCCACATTAGCTCTTGATTGTTCTGGTAATGCCCATCTCTATCCAATACTGCTGCAGTTCAGTGGCTCCTGTAGTAAGAGATGAGATTCTGATAATTAAGCCTACTATTTCAGCGGCAGCTCAGATTCACACTTCATGCAACTTCAATTTGTATGTGGTTTGAAATATATTGGGATAAAAGTCAAACTTGCCACTACGTTAAAGGTATATTCATGATTAATTCGCAGTCTGGATTTCACTCAGATTCCTTGAGTCCCTAAGGATATGGAGAAGAATTCTAGTTCCACAAGGCATGCTGGTCTACAGATGCTATCACCATGACTTGTAGCAGAGTATGTGTCATCTGCAGTGCTTAGCGAAACTTCTCTTTCGTAGACTGATGAATTGCTCATCATGAAAATCTGACTGATAACCGGGCAAGCTGAAAGAGAAATATGTAATTCCCACTTATTTATAGTCAACTAGCAATTGAGACTGAGTCACATTCAGTGCTAAGACCCACATCTCACTAAGAAGTACATATCCATGTGCAGGAGCTCTGCACAACTGTTTTAATTCAGTTTTTAAAATGATAAATTGTTTCTTGCATGGAAAGTAAGGCTTGTCTGAATCCCAAGTCTGCATTCAACTCTACAGAATAAACAGGCAAAACGCTGTCATGGAAACATTATACTAATGAGATTCAGACCTGATCCAAGTTCACAGAAGATACAGCATGACTTTAATTGCTGCAGCCAGTGAGCACTGCTGCTGCAGATAGTCAGAAATACCTAAGCAAGGGCCAGCATGAAACAGTTGCTCCCACTCACTCTTCCACTTCTTCCACCTGCGCAGCTTTTTCTTCACAGCCAGTCACCAAAACTCCCATGTGTTCCCAATATTGACCAATATCTAGAGTTGGCAAGGGCTGGCATCTTATCCTTGTACCAGCCACACCCCTGAAACCAGGGTAATGCCTTTGCTAAAGAGCTTTGGCACACAAGAATCTCAGGGAAGTTTGCATTAAGCATCTGACTTGGTGCTGCCAAAATTCTACATGTAGTAGGTCAACTTTGCTGAAGCTCCTCAAAGTAAGGCAGCCTGAGGCAAACACCCATGTTTTCATTCCAAGCAACTCAAGTCTGGCAGCGTCAGAAAAAGCTGAAACCCAAATCGTGCCCTAATAGGCACATGTAGAAATGCAGAATTTAAACAGTACCCCTCTGCAGGGTCAGTGTATGGACAGAGGGTTTTACAAGACTATTCACAACAAAAGTAGTTGTGAAATTCTAAGAAGCAGCTGAGAGAAAATAACATGCGAGTTGAAATGCTGGTGAGACACAAAAGTCTAAATGTTAAAATGTCACAGGTGGAATGGATGAAGTTATAAACACTACTGCATTAGCTTCTTCTGCAAGGGGTACCCATGCCTCTCCTGTGGTCAGCACTCTTAAGCAGGGGACTGCTTGTTCAGTTCAGATGTCCTTTCCAGAGCCAAGTAACAGCGCTTCAACCAGTCTGTTTTGAACCAGCAAGCTTTCTACCTAGGAGACAAAGCAAATTCTCAGTGTTTCTACAGTAATGAAAAATCTCTTCACTATCTTTCAAGCAAGCTTTCCACTTTGTGCCCACTAAGCATTTATGTGCATTTATAAAGACATAACTAGGGACTGTAGTGACAGGACAAGTGGCAATGGGTTCAAATTTAAACAGGGGAGATTTAGGTTAGATACAACAAAGAAATTCTTCACTGTGAGTGCTGAGGCCCTGGAACAGGCTGCCCACGGCAGTCTTGAATCCTCCATCCCTAGCAGTGTTCAAGGCCAGGCTGGATAGGGCTTGGAGCAACCTGGTCTAGTGGAAAGTGTCCGTGCCCACGGCAGAGGATGAGAGCTGGATGATCTTAAGGTCCTTTCCAATCTAAATCAGTCTGTGCTTCTATGGGCTCCTGCTATAGTTAAGTGTTCCCCCAGAAAGGCTCGTGGCTTGCTTGTTTGCCTTTTAGCTGGTAACTAGTAACAACACCTGGTTCACCATGAATGTATATCAGAGGTCAGTAAAGGGCCAGGAACATGACATCTTCTGCTGCCGTTTGCTTCCAGTATGGGATCAAAACATTAAGAGTCTCAGAGGCTGATGTGTCCTGAAAACTATAGCAACCAGTTCTGGAAACACCAGTGAATAAAGACAACTTACTGCAACAAGGTTTGTTGGCAACACAATATAATCAAAATTCTGGGAGCTTAGCACATCTTCACTATTTCCTGAATTCACTATGGTTATTAGGGTGCAACCTCTGTGTCCTGCACAGTGATTCCTGTTCAATTATTATTCCTAAAGCCTTTGTTAAATACAGTCAGTCACACAGGAACACAGATGATAAGGTTTATATATGTTATTTCCTATAAAACTCACTATTTCAAAGGGAACAATGAAGAAATTACATAGTTAATTTATCATTATGTGACATATTAGAATGATATATATTTACTCTAATGGCCTGGCAGATGTTCTTGTTTCTCCATATAGCTCTGACAAGGGTAATTACTAGAACTTCCTTGAATTCCATCACAATGTTATAGAATTGATTTTAGCTTCAGTTTTCCAGTTCCTATTTATTGGACTTTGATGTGATGTTACACAATAAATGAAGTCCTAAGATTACTCTTGAATTTACGGCTAGACATAGCCCACATGTCTAGGTGAAATTTTACTTCGTTCTTCTCTTGTTTCAAGGAGATAATTAAGGAAAAGCAATATTACTACATTCATGGAATCATGCAGACGGTTTGCCATATGACTGAAGAGACCATGAAACATCAGCACTGCAAATACATGCCAGAACATGCACCCATGGGTATTGGTTGTTGACAGAATAATTTACATATCACTAAAAGTTTTATCCTTAAGATCTATTCTGATTCTCTACACAAAAAGAGAATGAGGAAAAAGGTAGATTTCAGACAAGGACGCTGTCAAACATGCCAGCATCCGCTCACTGCAAACATGAATTTTTAATTCTTGTTTTAGTACAGGAAGCACATATTACTTTTTTCTTAAGGTAAAGGCTTAATTTTTAACTCACATTTCCAGAATGAGAAAAAAGAAATGTGTGTCTGTGTCCTTCACCTTCTGTGTCATCATCGTTGTCCCCTAACTCCATTAAAACGTGTTAGTCACAGAATAAATCACAGACTGGTTTGGGTTGAAAGAGACCTTAAAGCTCATCCAGTTCCAACACTCTGCCACGGGCAGGGACACCTTCCACTAGACCAGGTTGCTCCAAGCCCTATCCATCCTGGCCTTGAACACAGCCAGGGATGGGGCAGCCATCTCTGGGCAACCTGTGCCAGTGCCTCACCACCCTCACAGGGAAGAACTTCTTCCTAAGTCTCATCTACATCTCCCCTCTGTCAAGTTAAAGCCATTCCCCCTTAGCCTGGCACTATATACCCCTGTAAGAAGTCCCTTTCCAAGTGATGCAAGTGTTTCCCACTTAGCAGATGCAAGACGTTTTAAAAAACCTGAACAATCAAAACAAGACAGACACACAAATAGTACAAGTGTATTTATGTATGAAAAAAACACAGCCTTGTAGAAGTCTGTGGTATGTCCCTTCTCTCATAGCCCTATTCTTCACACACTACACCCTTTGCGAGGGCCTAAGCCTTCCTCAAGTTTGAAGAGGCAACTTTACATTACGATCCTCACTAGTGAGTGGTCAACCAGTAAAAGATTCAAAGAGGGAAGTGCTACAGAACCTCTATCAAGCCAGTTCTGTGCAACACAACACCTCCTTACTGAAATTATCTTTTAATAGGGTATGTTAAAGTCGTATCAATCTCTGAGAAGACAGACACTGTTCCTGCCTGGGAACAGATTGTGAACTCCTCTGTCAAACTGGTGAGGGTTATTCAACACACAGAACCCAGATGTGTGAGGGCTTACTTCCATTCTGCACCTAAGACATGAAACTGGTGCCCCAGGCGGGGCTGGTGGCTATCAAGTGACTACAGAAACTAAGGAACATACAAGAATCAAGAAACCAACCAGAACATACAAAGGCCAAGAATCGTCTGCTCCCATCCTTACCCAATTGTGCAAAAATGGTCTGCATGTTACCTGTTTTTGAAGTTATTTTATGCCCAAGAACTCCTAGTCTATCTCTGTTGACTAGCTAGAGGGAGAAAACATATGCAGTGCTGTGTGTCTTGTGAAGAAGTCTATTGCACAGTGATTTTTTCAAATTGTGTAGCGGTACCAAGGCAGAGTGCAAACTGACATTAAAAAGCAGTGTAATCTTCCTTCTTGGTTTTAACTGCCCTTGCACTCTAGCACAAGCTATTTCATGATGCAAACTTATCCTTAACCAAGTTGCACAGTCAGTTTTCCCACAGATTTTAGTGCTTCGTCAGTATGGTTTTATAGCACAGAAGGCAAATGTATAGACAGAAGGCTTGCATGCAGTAAGCAAGTTTTTAGTCACTAACTAGCAACATCCTTAAGCTCAAAAAGCTTCTTGCTTCTGCAGAGCAGACCGTGACAATCCAAGGGGAAAGGTGTGAAAATGATGGAAAGGGACTCAATGCTAATGAAGGGAAACTGCCAAGATTAGCTAAAAGCTGATGAAGTACATTAAGCCACAGTTTAAAAAAAGCTCAGCATTCATGGACCTCAACAAAAGCTGAATCCTCAAGGATTATACAGAGCTTGGATTGCAGTTTGACACAGTAATCCCTAAACTGAAATACCAAAAGAAAATTGATGAAACTCATGAAACAGACACTGAATATCCATCTCTGTAGCCTATAATTAAGCACTACACCATATTCACTCACCTCAGTTTAGAATGAGTTAGAAAAATAAATTTTAAAACCCAGCCTTGCTACATTCTTTAGAAACAAATGCTCAAACTTGCAATGATGTTGAGAAGTAGTACTTTAAATGTGCCAAAGTATTTTGTAATAACTGCATGTTTTCATCTAACTGCTCCTTACACCACATCCAAGCTCTGTATGACCCCTGAAAGTCCAGCCATCTCCTGCCCTGCCATTTTGGGCAGAATCATATACATCTAAGTAGATGGAAATTAAAGTTCATTATTTCACTGCTAATATTCTACTGGGCACACACACAAAATACCTTTTGTCTAAAGTTAGGGCGACACTGAACTTGTATCTTAATAATACAGGATATCTACGGTAGAAATCAGCCTCCCTATAAATCAATACGACACTATTAATAAAACCCAGAGTCGCATTGTTTGCTAATTCTTCACACCAGTACTCAATGCCTGCGTCAGTAACTGCACTTTGCATGGAAGGCTTTACACACGTGCTTATTCATGAACACGCCACCGCCCCCCCCCCCCCCCCCCCCACCCCCCCCGACACCGAAGCAACCAGGGACGAAGAAGGA